>CAUYQG010016547.1:0-29040 GCA_963574415.1 Tarsius wallacei
CAAAAAATAAAAAAATAAAAATAATGACGGACTGGATGCAGTAGCTCATGCCTCTAATCCCAGCATTTTTGAGAGGCAGAGGAAGGAGGACCACTTGAACCCCAAAGTTTGAGACCAGATTGGGAAACTTCTCTACAAACACTATTCTAATTTTTCTAATAGCAGTAAAATACCTCAATTTTAGTGGAAGATTTGGTACTATAACTAATTGAATGGAAAGTATAATATGTAGTGTGTACTCTATCCCAGGAGAATGAGTGAGGAGAAGGAAAAGTCAGAGATTTGTGAGTTTTGACACAGTACATATAACGGCAAAAAGGCTTACAGATTAATCCTTTCAAAAATGTGATTATTACTTTTGGAAGGTCTAAATCAAAGGTATTAGACAAATCAATAATAGATGACACGTACCAAAGACTATAGCCTTTTCAGGCTGATGAACTAGGAGACTTTCTGGCTTATTTTTCAATTTTATGGCTTTTATCTTGTAAAGAGTATAGTACCTGTTGTCAGTAAGTAATTAACCTTAAAGTATAGATGGTTTCATTCAAGAGAAAAAAAGTTGACCTTTGCCACCTTAAAGCCCTAAAAACTATTCCAATTTTTTTTAAAAAGTAGTCCTTTTTTATGATTTCATTCCAAGTGAACAATCTTAAAAATATAATTTTTTTTTACCAAAATGCCCATTCAGATTCTATTTGAGAAAATAAAACAAAAAACATAGAGCTAATGAAACATACTCTACACAAATGTGATTAAATTTAAAACAAACACTGTGATAAAATAGAGGGTTCTTATAAATATATTATTCTAAAAGAATCTCTGGAAAATAAATATTTGAATGCTGATGAGAGTTTTAGTAAAAATTTAGTAGAAATAAAGAATGGAATTACTGTGAGATAATTGAAATACTTTTAAAAAAGAAATTTAGTGATTGAAGCAATAAAATATCAATATATAAAATAAGGCACGATGTCTATAATAGTGCAAGGGTTGTTATTACTTGTAGAGTCAGACTTCTCAATCATTTGTGGATTCACACTCTGATTAAAACTAGAGACCTTCTTTTCCTGAAAAAAAAAAAAAATTCCAGGGAAGGAGCTCACTTATTTTCATTTCTATTATTTTGGCCTAAGTAATCTATCATTTTAATTGTCAAGAAATATTGTGCATCAATAATAGAGATGAACCAATAATGACTTCATACAATCTGTCACCATCTCTCAGTTCGATTACGTCAAGTGTGCTTTATAATCATATCAAATTTTGTGTCTGTTATTTCTGATGTCACTGTGGAGGTTTGAAAGTAAATTATCTTATTTTTCTTCACATCTTGCTTCATTAAAGTTATTTAACAGCATTTTACAATTCAACCAGTTTCAAATGATATTTTTTTTTCCAGCTCATTACTAGATTCTTGAATTGTAGAGAAAATATTGAAACTACTGATTATAAATGATTAAATTAGCAAAATATAGGAGAACATTTTCTAAGTAAAACTCTTTCTGCCTACTCTAAGTTATTTTACTTTCTTCCTTTTTTTAAACTTTATTTTATCATAGTGATGTGGAGAGCACATCAGGATTAGGTACATAAATAGTCTACGTGAAGGTGAAGTTTGGTCAAACCTCACTGAAACCTGGTCTGAGGCCTATGACTATTGGAAACCTGAAGGCAGGAATTGACAGGAATTTTTGTCATCTACTCCTTTACATGTAATTATTTATTAGGCGGTATTTGGAGCATTCGCTTATTTTTAATTTTTATAACTCAATAATATTTTTGTATATTTTTTTCTGGAGATGGGAACTTGATACTTGACTGACTTTTGAACTTTGTTTCAACTCCTCGCTAAATTTTGTAGCCAGTTTATAAAAACAGTTCACTTTCAAATTAGTTGGTGCTAAGAGCCTAATTTAGAGGACTCATATTTCTCAATTTAAAAAACTACTGTAAAACTACAGTAATAATAACAGCGTAGTACCTGTATGAAGATAGACACACTGATGCAATTTATACACTATTTTATTACTATATAGACTAATAAAAAAAAGGTGAGAATCCAGAGTAGACATTTGCCTTTACAGTCAATTGATTTTTCCACAATGTAAAGACCACTCAATAGAAGAATAATAGTGTATTCAAATGGTGATAGGATAACTAGATAGTCATATGACTGAAAATAAAACTAGGCCTTTAATGCACAGAATACACAAAATGAGTTAAAGATCTTAATGTAATTGATAAAACTATGAAATTAGCAGAAAAATAAAAACACAAATTTTTATGATTTTGGTCAGGCAGTGGTTTCTTAGGTATCACATCAAAAGAGTAAAAGTAAAAGGAAAAATAAATAAATACATCAAATTTCACCAAATTTAAAATGTTTGTTTCAAATATCACTATTCAGAAAGTAAAACACAATTTAAAGAATGAGTGTATTTTTGCAAACAACATATTTGGTAAGAACTTCTATCCAGGATATATGAAGAGCACTACAACCTACCAAGAAAATGACAAAAAAAAAACTAAAAATGAGAATTTAAATAAGTGTTTGCTTAACAAAGACGTATGAATGACCAATAAGAATATAAAAATTTGCAACCTCATTAGGAAAATGAAATAAAAACTGCCATAAGATCTCACTTCATGCACACTAAGATGGATATAAAAGGACAGAAATAAAATAACAAGTGTTGTCTATAATATGGAGAAATTGAAACCTCATATATTGTTGATAGTATTGTAAAATGGGCCAATGACTTTAAAAACAGGTTGATATTTCCTCCAAATGTTAAACATTGAGTTCCATATAGTACAGCAATTCTACTTCTAAGTATATATATAAAAACTTCAGTTCACAATAAATCTTGAACATAAATATTCTATTCATACTAGCCAAAATATAGAAATTATTCAAATGTCCATAAGAAATTAATGAATTGATATAATATATCCACACAAGGGTATATTATCCAACAATAAAAAGGAATTCCTAGCCTTCATTTGACTGCATGTCTCAATATCATTTGAAGCAATGCATCATTACTTCTGTAAAAGCATCACAGTACACCATAATACTCTGGATTTTCTCTTACTTCATTGGCTGCTTTGTCTGCTATCTTTTAGTTCTTTCTGTTAATAATGTCAAAATTTCGGTTTGCCCCAAAATTTGGCCATCTACATGCCAACCAGTATGCATGTGAGTGAGTGATTACCTATCCCAAACCACCCTATTTATTATTTGTATTTATATTTATTTTTATACCTTTGAGCTAATAAAATTCAATGACTTTGAATGTACATGCATATAAACATTAACTGGTAGATTTTGTGAAAATAACTTGCTGTTATCCATCATTGTTTTATATGTAACATTAGTGTAGGATCATAACCTAGATATACTTTAGATTATTATGAAATAAAAACCTAGATAACTTTTAAATTATTTTAGAACATAGTATTAGATATAATATTTATGACATAATATGATCTGTTTTATATATAAATATATAGATACATAAAAATGATAAATGTTGTAAATCTATAAAGGCATAACCATATGGTATCACTATACTTACAGTAGATGACAGAAACAGGATTAATTTGTTTTTTTTTCTGTCTTTTAATTTTTATTTTAAAATTGTGGGGTACAATTCAGGGTTAGTTATACAAATATTCATTGTGCAGATACCCTTGTTGATGAGGTGTGCCCCCCTTCCCCAGGCAGATATCAACTACTGTCAATCCCGCCCTCCCCCACAGTTTCCTTCTACAGTCAATCCTTTTCTTACAGTATTACGGTAGTTGTTCAAGCTCCACTTGTGAGTGAGAACATGTGATACTCAGCTCTCTGTTTCTGTGAGAGATCACTCAGTATTATAAGCTCTAATTCCATCAAGGTTGGTGTGAAGTTCATGATTTTATTCTTCTTTATGGCTGCATAATATTCCATTGTATATAGGTATCATATTTTTTTTCCAGTCCTCTTTTGATCGGCGGCACGGTTGATTCCATGTTCTTGCTATTGTGAACAATGCTGCGATAAACATACGTGTGCAGGTATCTTTTTCACAGAATGATTTGAGTTCTTCCAGGTATATTCCCAGTAGTGGGATTCTGGGGTCATATGGAAGGTCGATTTTTAGAACTTTTAGGAATTGCCACAGAGGCTATACTAGTTTACACTCCCACCAACAGTGTAGAAGTGTTGTTCCTTTTTCACCACATCCTCTCCAGCATCTGTTGTTTTTTGAGTTATTGATGATGGTCATTCTGACTGGAGTTAGGTGGTTTCCAAGAGTTAGTTAGTTAGTTTTAATTTGCATGTCCTTCATGACTAGTGAGGCTGAACATTTTTTTCATGTTTCTGTTGGCTGCTTGTATGTCTTCTTTTGAGAAGTGTCTATTCATATCTTTTGCCCACTTTGTAATGGGGCTATTTGAGTTTTTCTTTTCAGCACTTTTGAGTTACTTGTAGATCCTTGATGTTAGGCCTTTGTCAGACATGAGGTTGGCAAATATTTTTTTCCAGTCTGTGGGCTGTCTCCCTGCTCTCTTGATGGTTTCTTTGGCTTTGCAGAAGCTTGTCAGTTTAATGAGGTCCCACTTGTCTATCTTATCTCTAATGGCCTGGGCACTTCAGGTTTTGATCAAGAATTGGTTGCCAGTTCCAACTTCCATAAGAGTGTCTCCTGCGTTTTCTAAGGTTCTTACAGTTTTAGGTTTTACATTTAGCTCTGTGATCCATTTAGAGTTAATTTGTGTGTATGGGGATAGGTAAGGGTCCTGTTTCAATCTTCTGCATGTGGTCAGTCAGTTTTCCCAAGCGGGTGGGTATAGTTCTAAAGTAAATAACTTTGTACCTATGATATCTAATAGAAAACAAAGTTTGATGGTTAGGGAACAAAGAAATGTTCAGACAAGATATAACTCACTTAAGTTATTTCATTAAGCTGATAGGTGAGTTATAAATAAGCATTAATTTATCAATTTATTATTCTTAATAATAGTATAGGCTGGTTTAAGTGCAGTGGTGCTTACAGCTAATTGATCATGATCAGTAATAAATTTCCGTTTCTTCTCCACTACCACTGCTTTATTAGACTAGCCTTAAAAAATAATAAAAATAAGTTTAGAGGTTAAAATTAAAATGTGGAGTTAATAAAACATATTTTGTTTTAACAAGACATTTAATGAAACCCCAAAATGTTGTGAACAAAATTAATGAATTCATGAAGATAAATAAATAGCCATTATTCTTATAAGAGAAATGTGTCAGTAGACAATTCTAGGTTCAAATATTGCTAATAGTTTAAATTTTATTAGACATTATGGCTTTACAACACCATACAAATTTTACTTGGTTTATTCAGGATTATATAAATTATCAAGAGAAGGCAGGAGAATTAAACTTGATACTATTCACTATGATGTTTAAGTTGAAAAAACAAGATGCTTTTTAATTATTATTGAGACATATAAATTTGGCTGTCTTCCAATCTGAAGTTTTCTTCTCTATTAGACTTCCCATCAACAGCATACATACTTACATTCATGTTTATACTGTGTCCATCCTTCTGTTATGATAGCTATTTAGATAAAAGTAAATAAATGTAGTTATTCAGTTTTCTATTTTTTAAAAATTAATGAATTTCCAAGAAGTCAATGAGGCAGTCAAAAGAAACTGGTTTAAATACAAATTCAATAGACCAATAGTTTATCACTGCATTCAAATTAATATTTTCTGAGAAGAACCAAAAAAATATACAAATTGAGACTGTGAAATGTTCTAATCAAATTCTACTGAGAATATTTTATTTACAAGAAAACACTACATTTTTTTTCATTCATCCAACCAGTGTTTATTGAGCACCAGTTATGTACAAGAAACTGGGAATGAGTAGGACTAAAAAACAAAAACACATCACAAAGTATCTTTCCTGCTGAAGTTTATAGTCTAATTGTGAAGATGAACATTTATCAAACCACCATGTGGATACACATCAAGTAGTTACTTCAGCTATGACAAGGGAGAAATATGTCCGTCACTCAAGTATCTATAATCAAGGGATTTCACCTGTATGGGAAGTGAATGATTTTTTTTTCTGTTTAGTTTTTATTTTATTTACTTATTTATTTATTTTTAATTTTTTGTTTTGAATATATGGGGTGCAATTCAGGGTTAGATATAAAAATGTTCATTATGCAGGTACCCTTGTTGATGAGTTGTGCCCCTCTTCCCCTGGCAGTTTCCCACTACTGCCAATCTCTTCTCCTCCTTCCCCTGCCAATTTACTACTACTGTCAATCCCTTTCTTACAGTATTATGATAATTGTTCAAGCTTCAATTATGGGTGAGAACACGTGGTACTCAGTATTATAGACTCTAAGTCCATCCAAGTTGCTGCGAATTTCATAATTTTGTCCTTCTTTATGGCTGTGTAATATTCCATGGTGTGTATGTTCCACTTTTTTAATTCATTCCTCTTTCAGTGTTTTTGCTCTTGTAAATAATGTTGCAATAAACATGCATGTGCAGATATCTTTTTCATAGAGTGACCTGCAATCCCTATACCTGGAGGAACTCAAAATGCATTTTAAGAGTAAAATAAATATTAGAGTCCAAAGTATATTAAATATCTTTAAAAAATATTTCATGGAGAATAGTAAAAGGTAAGAAAATCTAAAATGTGTGTCCAGCTTCATTAGGGAATTGAGTTTAGGGAGCTTCACCTATATATAATTTTTCATTTAGATGATGCAATCTTGGACTTTAAATCAACATCATAATTGAATAAGAGTTGAATTTAGGGAGAGGGTTAGCTTACTTTGCACAAATAAGGGTGAGAATTGCTGTAGATTGAAGACTATAAGGAATTTTATGAGAAATAGTCACCAAAAATTCCTCACGTGCTTGTCTGTACACCCCATCTTCTGTCTAGAAGTGACATGTATTACCCTTGCCTTTAAATGTGGATTGGAGTGTGATTTGTTTCATCTGATAAAATGTCAGAAAGATGATATTATGCTAGTTTGTTCTTAAGCATTTAATAGACCTTCCTGAAAAGTAGAGAAGAGTATGAAGCAACATGAAAAAAGAGGAGAATCAAGAGCAGAGTCCTAGCAAGGCCATATCAAAAGAGCGGCTATCTATTCCACTTTTGATGGGCAGCATGGTTGGTTCCAAGTTATTACTACTGTGAATGATGCTGCAATCAACATGCGTGTGCAGGTATCTTTTCATAGAGTGGTCTGAGTTCTTCCAAGTATATTCCCAAAAGAGGAATTGCTGGGTCCTATGGAAGGTTGATTTTTTGATCTTTTAGGAATCACCACACTGTTTTCCACAGAGGTTGTATTACACAGTAATAAAGGACACAATTATTAACTTTGCAACAATGTAGATGGATTTAGAGTCTATAATACACAGCGATCTATCACAAAAACAAAGAAGTGAGTAACACGTGTTCTCACTCATAAACAGACCCTGAACATTTACCATAATACAATAAGAAAGGAATTGTCAGTACTGGGAGACTGCCAGGGAAGGGGTATGGGCATACTTCATCAATATAGGCACCTGATCTCAACAAGGTAAAGTGGAGACCAAAGTGAGGCCCATACTTTACCTATGTATAGTGACCATTTGTATATCTAACTCCGAGCTGTGCCCCATATGTCTAAAATAAAATAAATAAGTGAATAAATAAATAAATGGCTAAGAAAAATCCAAAAAATAAAGACAAATAGGAAAGACCAGACATCAAGAAAGCAAAGTTGCAATTAATTTACTTATTCAATATACATTTTTACCACACTATGGTAGAACTCATTTTCTAGATGTTTGGAATAAGAAGGTACTAAAATAAACACCTTGATCTCAAAGAGTTTATGAAGGAATAAGAAAAGATGTTTTGATGTTTGTGATCTCAACAAGATCCTGTTACCTGAGTGACAGGAGAGAAAATGACACATCAATAGGTAAAAAGTGAAATGACTTATCAAGACAACAAATATCGATAGATTTTTTATTCATGGCGATTGATTTTTCACAATTTGGAAACTGAATAAAATAAAATGAGAGTTAGAAGGAGATTAAAACTTTAAATGGAATTACTTTTCAATTATTTTAAGATTGGAGGAATATGAACTTGAGTATATAATGAAAGAAAAGAAGGAGATTAAAAGTGAAAAGTGATTAATTAATGGAGTAATGGCCTAAAATTTTGTTGCTTACTGATTGCAGAAATGAAGCATCACTGTTTAAATAATTGAATAATATAAATTTTAACCCAATGTGATTTGATTGAGTCATTATTACTGACTAGAGTAATAAAGGCAGATTTATAGAGTAGGTAAGATATGAGAGGGATCCCCTTGAAATGGAATTTATTTATAAAAATAATCGTGCGTATTTATTTTTTCACATTTTCACCTCAGTCACTTTCAAGTACTCTTCTTTCAATACAATACACCCATCGAGACACTTTTTCCACTGCTCAAAACAGTTTTTGAACTTGTCAATTTTGATGCCTTTTAGTGTTTCTACTATTTTTTGTTTAACCTCTTCCACACCAGGAAAATGATTCCCTTTGAGGATTTTTTTAATCTGAGGAAACAAACACACAAAAATCGTCACTTGGGGTGAGACTGGGTAAACAGGGAGTGTGGGGCATGGAGGTCATGCCACTTGGTTAAAAACTGCTGAACACTCAGTGCGATGTGGGCAGGTGCATAGACAGTTTCTTCTGTAAATCATGATACAACTGTCTCAAAACTTCCAGATGGAAACTTTGGTTGACAGTTTGATCCAAAGGAACTAATTCGGAGGGTACTACCAGAGGCCTGTCCTCCAAGCGATATTACAGTTTTTGGAGTCCCCTCTCCTATGTTGCTTTAAACAATTGGGCAATATTTGAATAAACGAATAAAAATAACAACATGATTCTTCAAGTAAAAAAAAGTTAATCTACTGAATAAATGTTGCTGCCTCGGTTAACCATCTCTGAGAAAACAATTAGACTCTGATATCACATATGCCATGCACAGAGATAGGCAAACACACACACACACACACATACACACACACACACAAACTAACATGGACATAGCTGATAAAGTAAATATTTACTTTCATGATGTAAAAATAAGTCTACTAAGAATAAAGGTTTATCTTTGGGGAATGAGGAAACTGAAATAAAAAAATAAGAAAAATTTATACAGGGAAGGTTAAAACTGGGTTATTAAAAGTAGTCATAAACCAAGAATGTGTGTTTGTGTGTGTCAGCATTCCCTCATACAAATTAAAACATATTTAATAAGAGAGACTGAGGAAACATTTGTAAGTCACATGACCAAAACTTGGTAATAATAATAAGAAACATTTATTTAGCACATACTCTCATTTCAAAGAAATATAGAAAAATGTGAAAGAGTCAGATGAGATTCTTAACTTGATTATAATCAATTTAAAAAGAAAGGATGAGATTCTCAGCTTTTATAAATTATGTATTTGCATTACTTTCCTACTTGAATGAATATAAATAACTCTTGTAAATTTGAATTTTAATGAACTTATTCAAATTAAGACAAAGAGATAACTGTTCCAGCAAATGGAACTGTATAAGCAAATATCCAATATTAGAAGAATTAGAATGGAAGTTAACAGTGGCTATGTCAGCTTCCCTGGAGAAAGGACTAATTTAGACAGAGTGAATGGTAGGGTTAGAAGTTGAGACCACACTTTTAAAAAGCATTTAATTTCATGCAAATAAATGTATTCTTTTTTGTAACTCTTGGGAACTCACTTAAGTGTTTAACCAGAGATATGAATTGATCAACGCAGTTGTTTAAGAAGATCATTCTAACAGTGATGTACAGATACATTGGAATAAGAAAATGCACACCAGTGAGACCAGGTGGGAAGCAAGAACAGTTGTCCTTAAATGCAAGTTGGCAAAGGCCACTATTTTCAGTAATATTTAGTGTCCTGTATCAACTGGAATTGTATACCTTGCTAAATTGTGAATGACTTAATAATTTCTTCACAAATTTACTTTTAATAACAGAGCAATGGATGGCATACTAACCCATGTTTTATTCAAGTCTTCAAACTCAACTAGTGCCTGAATTTTTGTACTATATTTGACAGTGACAACTGTCATCACAATTTAGTGAAATAACTCTCAGAAATGAAAATCTAAAACCCAGTTACAATTGTCTTTGAAGTTTGTCAGTACTGTTCTGTGATAATTCTGTGAAGGAAGATAATCTCAGCTTATGAAAAAGGAAGAAAGGAACTGAGCCATTTAATCTTCTTAAATTGATAATTGCAAGCTAT
Source organism: Tarsius wallacei (assembly GCA_963574415.1). Lineage (NCBI taxonomy): Eukaryota > Metazoa > Chordata > Mammalia > Primates > Tarsiidae > Tarsius > Tarsius wallacei. The sequence continues at coordinate 10,343 of CAUYQG010016547.1, forward strand.
GATAATTCTTTACACAGTGTGCACCTAGTACCTTCACATGACTGGGCTTAGACATCCTTGAATATTTCTATAAAAATGAAGTTTGTATTGTAATAGGTGTCTGTTTTATGACCAAGATCACACTTTTATTTTATCTTTCAATGCATATTATATGCTTTCCATATTTAGATTATCAGATGGTTAGTTCAGCACTATATGCACTTAGAATATTCACATATTCATTTATTATACCTTACGTCTAACTTATGTTCACAGTCAAATGCTTTAACAGCAAAAGCTTTTGAAAAGATTTTCCATTCATGGTTTTTAATGAAAAAGAGTGACAAGCATAGTTCTTTTAAGGATTAAGCAAAGGATTGGGTAGGTATTGTATTAGAAAATCTCACTTATTTGCATATAAAGTATGGGACTTGCCTTGGTACAAAAATATGTGTTTTATCAAGAATAACTGAATGTTTCTGTGCTTATACATGCAAATATGGAGAGAGAACATCTGGTAAAGGGAGTAATTATCTATACTCATACACACTTTAATATTTATACTAAAGGAGAGTGTGTATTCTAAAAATGTATTTCATTCTCAAAAAACATTTGTTAGTGACAGGAAAAGTGCATAAACAAATTAATATATTCTAGAAAGTAAATTTTATTTCTATACTTCAAGGATTTGAAGGATGCCTTCTGTGATTCGCCACAGATCTTAGTAAGGAACAGGAAGCTTAACTGTGCCTCTCTACTTCTTTCTGTTAGGACAGGGCTATAGTCTCTCATACTCTTAGCCTCAAATTTAAGACCTCTGTTAAGGGAAACTTTCATAATTCTTGCCCTATTTCTCTTTCAAATAGGTGGAAACCATGAAACAGAATCAACACCCTGATCCTTTGTGACAGGATTATGTATGCTTAAAAGTGTTGCTGTATATTCTGCAATAAGACATCAGCACACGAAGTAAAACAAATGTCCAATGCGCCTTATCAAGACTTCCCATGATTTAACAATAAGTAGATCAGAACACAATTCAAACATTTGTCAAGTCAGGTCCACTACATTATTGGAGCTTTGTGTAGATAATTTTTTGTGATCAACAGATCCACAGAAATATACTTCCACATAATCCAAGATAGTTAAATCCATAAGGTTTAGTTTACCATAGCCTGGTATATTTTCATTTATTTATATATGTTTTCTCAGAAGAAGAGTGTTTTATATATTTTATGAACATAAGCTTTTGAGAAGTGTCATATACCCAAGATGAATTCATTTTTAATATTCAAAAAACAAGTCAAACTCAGAGTTAACATGAAAATAAATAAGAATCGACTTATTTAAATGCAAGATACTGAGAAGTATCTGTAGGTCTATATGAATTTTCTTACATTTTTATACCACATTCTTATAGGATGTCTAGTCATATAAATGAACACTATGTATTTTATTCATATGGAAAGGTTTATATATCACATACATAAAATACTTAAATATCATGCATCCTTTTTGTATCCTTTAGACAAATAAGTTGGAAATGTTAATATTTACCACTGTGGGAACAGATTTAGACTATACATTTAATAACCTCTAAGATAAATGCTAAGATTTTAGTTTTTCTGTATCATTTTATATAGAAACTCAAAATTGATTTAAAAGCATATTTTCACTGTCCTGAAGACACTAAATTTAATTGAATACTTACCAAGAATCTATATCTATAATGTTAAACTTGAGCATTAATGAAATTGGGATGAGATTGATGCAGGTGTGAATTGATATTTAATCAGGCATATGTAATGGAAAGTATAGCTACATTCCAGTCAGTTATTTTCACTCATATTCTCATAAGCTCAAATGTAGGCCCTATTTCTGGAGTTCAAGGGATTAGCTCCAAAGCATTCATCATTATTTAAATACCCCCTGTAAAAAAAAGGGATGACATGTATAGTCTGTAGCACATCATTTGAGTATTCTGCTAAAAACTTTATGTCTATGCTTGGATTATTTCTCATAACAATACAGAAAAAGAGAAAAGTTATTATATGTGATTAACCAACTTTCAAAAATTAACTGAATTTTTCAAGGATAGATAATTTTAAAATATTCAAATTTATTTTAAATCTGAACATTCTCAAACTAAAATATTTTCTTTGAATTCCAACTAGAGACAATGGAACCCAAACATTTTTTGCTGTAATCTTAAGGGAACAATAGCTATTAAGGTTCATAGAAAAAAAAATAAATTGTATAAAATGCATCTGTTAATCATACTTGCTCTCCCTAATTGTCACAGATAAATAAAATTTATTAGTGTTTTATATGTTTGAAACCATTTAATGAAAAGTATAACCAGAAAACATTTTTGCACTTAAATTATTGAAATAAGTAAAATAAAATAAGCAAAATCGGACAACTAGTAAATGATAAAAGTGAAGTAGAAGAAAACAAGCCCATCAAAATGATTATATAAATGTGCATTATCTAATCTGTTTACATATTTAGAGTGGCAACTTGTGGAAACTTTTGACTGTAATAGCAAGCACTGCTTTTAGGATTATAGCTGAGATCTCAATCAAGAGATTGAAATGTGTAGGTAAAATATTGAACAAGGAAATTTAAGAACAATTGAACTTAACACATTCAGAGTCTAGACTTTGGCATTCATGGCATCACAGTTGTTGCTGAGATTCCACAATAATCTGAATCCTTAATAGGATATAGTATTATGAAGCAGGTAGCTATAAGATAAATCTAGTCTGTGAAAGAAAAAAAAATACATAATACTTGAATGCTCTGCCTAGACAATAAATGTGAGGAGAAAAAATAAAAAGAAGAAAAATAAGCAATCAATGAAATGCATAATAATGATTACTTTAAAGCTACCTATAAGTTGGAATTGTGATTCAGATTCAATTGTAAACTAATCTTTTGAAAAAGAACTGGTCTTAAATAGTAGTTACCTAAGATTAACTGACAGAAAGAATGCTACTACTCCAAGAAGGTAGAAACTTGGTGTTGGCCAACTTATGGATGTTGTCACATAAAGAAAAATCCACTGAAGTTAACTTAAAATTAAAACATTAAAATGTGAAGAAAAGTTACTTTAGCAATAGTCAACTGAGGATCATAAATGTATAAATTTAAATTTATTAATAACATAAAACATCATAAATATGAAAAACCTGAAGGTTGCAAACAATAGCAGGCATATGTGAAAATTAAAAAGTGAACTTTCCAGAATATAATAGAACTTAAAATATCAGTAAGTAGCAAAGGGACATTTCTAGATGAGAATAATATTTTATAATCATAAAATGTTTAATTGGCTGACAAGAGATAAGAATTATAAGTTAGAAGTACATCTTCAAAAACATAAATCAAAATTTTAAAAACATATACAGATCCAGTCTCAGTGAAGATTTTTAACTCCACTCTCAGTAATAAAAGAACATTCATAGGACTTTCAAGGTGTGATAAATTAACAATATATAGATACTGAATTTATACTCTAGCTTCAAAAATGTTTTTTATTACAAAATAAAAACAGGATAATTATGCACTTTTAAGCATCCAAAACATTTACCCAAACTGACAATGTACAACCTGTAAAGCAAACATAAGAAATTTTCAAAGATTAAAATCACTAAAAAAAAATGTATTTCCAGTCATGATAGGAACACATTTTTCCTCTCAGAAGATAAATAAATAACATAAATAGCTTTTGATTTTGGACATTTTGGAGAACAAGCAGCGCAGCACTGTGATCATTCTTGAGAAAAGTTAAATGTAAGTAAAGAATAAGATATCCAAAACTACTTGGCTTTCTACCAAAAATAAGTGTTTTTACCATGAAGCATATGTAGGAGTCCCAAACACTGTATGGCAGTCTGGTTTAGACAAGGTAATAGATATCATAGCTCAGGGAGTTGATAGAGCTAAAAGTAAACTTGTGGAAAACTGAAATGATTTCTCTTTTCATTTTTAATTTTAAATAATAGCTAACCCTTCAGAGTTCAGGATGGTAGGGTGCTAAGCAGAAACAGAGTCCAGAAATTTTTAAGGAGTCCCATTATGTCTTTGTTGAATAATGAAATGTGCGTGTGCACCATGGAATTTAATGTTGTTGAGCCAAAGGCCAACCACATGAGCTGTGAGTTAAACGGTTTACAGTGTTCTCAGAGGACTGGAAGATATTTGAGTTTGAACCAGTCACACTGCAAAATCCTCATTAGCCATTTAGGGCTTTCAACATAGTCACCAGAACCACAGCTTAGTTGTGAGGCTGAACTAGCACCAAAAATAAAACCACTCCACGCTGTTGTAATAAGCTCCTAACAAGTTTCTTTACAATAATAACATTGATTTTATTTAACTGCTTTCTTAAACTAAGCTCAGCATTCTTTAGAAGAAGAAAACCAAAAAAAACAGACAAAATTTATTCAATTATTTGCCTATGGATAAACATTTATTTCGTATTCACCTTTTTATACTATACGGATGCTCCTTGACTACAATAGGTTACAAACCCATGAATTCATTGTAAGTGGAAAATGCAGTAAGCAGAAAATCAATTTAATACCCAATAAACCCATTGCAAAGTGAAAACATTATGTCAGAACACCGTAAGCCAGAAGTCATCTGTACACATGGTTTCAGTGATCATCTGTATACAAAACCATTCAAATACTTGCTTTTGTTTTGTGAGATAGATTTTGTAATATTAGTATTTCCAGCATCTAACCTAGTTTATTTGAAATTTCAAAGCTGAGAAATGTGACATCATCATATCTATGACAGAAATTAGACAAATGATACAACAGACATAATGGAATTAGCAGGAAAATACATTAAAGCTGTTATTATAATCATGTTAAAGTACTTAAAGCAAAACAACAAGAGAATAATAAGGAGAGGATTACAAGGTACAAAAAAGAAAACAAGTAAATTTAACTTACAAATATAAATTACAGTAAGTAAAACAAAAAAAATCTGGTTGGAATTTACAATAGGTTTAACACTATTTTATTTTCAAAAAAATAAGTAGTGTACCTAAAAATATAGCTAGAAAACTTGCCCAACATTAATAGAGCAATCAATAAACAACAAAAACAACAAAAGCAAAGTCCAGGGTTTTAATGACCAGTGTCCAAGTTGTATGTAACTGTACTATCAGGAGGTTAAAGACAAAAAATAGAAGATCATGACTGAAAACTTTTCAACATTACTAAAATTTAAAATCAGAGAAATCCAAGAGGTTCAATGTGACCCAAGTAAAATAAACACACAATAAAGGCACACCAGGACACATTATGAATACATTCCACCAAATCAGTAATAATTTGACTTTTAACAAAATCCTATAAGCAACTAAAGAGTCTCTATGAAAAAAATGTCAGAAATTAATATAATGCTATATTCTTATTCGCTAGACTACAAAGGAATGACATATTCAAAACACTAGGAGGAAAAATAAACTCCTAATCCACATGAAATGAAATAGAGACATTTTCAGAAAAACAAAAGCTGGGAGAATTTGTCACCAGGAATATGTATTATAAGAAACGTTAAAGGAACTTTTATAATGGGGAGAAATTACATCAGAAGGGATCTTAATTCATAGAAGAGAATAAAAAGGGCCCAAAGTAATAAACTTGTGGAAAACTGAAATGCTTTCTTTTTTCATTTTTCATTTTAAATAATAGCTAACCCTGTAGAGCGAAAATATTAACATATTATTTTATGTTTCATTAAAGATGTTCAAGTAAAATATTTGAGAACAATAAACAACAGATGAAATATATATACTTTAATAAGATTTCTATACTTGGTGCAATGTGTATAACTATTTCAAGATGGACAGTAATAGGTAAAATATTATGTTTAAATCCAAGCAAATCATAACATATTATAATAATAATCCAAAGTGAAGGCAACATAGAATAATTAAAAATACTCAATCTAAATGATGTTTTAAAGTACTAGGTTTGTTACAGCAACAATGTAATAATAGAAAACTAATACAGTACAGATCAGAACCAGGATTTCCTTGTTTTATAAGACTTTATTTTAATGTTTCCAAAGAAACATCAATATCCTCAATTAAAAACAAAATATGAAAACCAGAAAACTGTACCCGGGTATTGCTTCTCATTAAGCAACAGTAAATTAGCAACCTAATGCCTAACATCTAATTTAATTGTGTTGATAATCACTTTGTTTTAAATATTTCTCCTAAAAGCTTAAATATAGTACCTTATAGAGATAAAAACATATTTAATTTGTCTCACATGCATTAAATACAGTCTTTAGTTTTTCAGAATAACTAAAAATAATTTAATTTTAGAAAAATGTAGTTTCTAGACCATTCCAGTTATAATGCATATTAACGTAAGATTTGGTTACTAAAATAATTTTATCATCTCTTTAAAAAAAAAAAATCAGTGAAAAGGATACAATGAAATAATTTGTGATCATTGTAAGTCTCCAAAAATGACTGCTGTGTTGTAATTCTATTATATCACCTATGAAATTAGATATTGCATATAGTTCTTTCTCAATCACAGTTGAAAGATAAGTTGAACCTTAAGTCTACACAGAAGCCAGGTGGGTTGCATTAACTTTCCCTCAATTATAATATAGCACACTGAACTGTAAATATTTAGATATATATAGAGAGAGAGAGAGAGATGATTATAATGATGATGACAATAGATTGATAGATGATAGAGAAAGAGAGATGAATAGAAGATAGATTATAGATAGATAGATAAATAGGTAGATAGATAGATAGGATAATAGTAAGTGAGAATGTATGTTTCATTCATAAAACACTAAATAGCTCCCTGCATTATTCATTTAGATACTGTTGAAATAATTTCATAGAAAAGTGATTCTTAGCCGGGCTCGGTGGCTCAGCCTGTAATCCCGCGCTTTGGGAGGCCCAGGTGAGTGGATTGCCTGAGCCCACGGGTTCCAGACCCTCCTGGGCAACTTGGCGAGACCTCCTCTCTACAATAAATCAGAAAATCAGCCGGGCATGGTAGCGCGCGCCTGCAGTTCCGGGCTGCTCGGAAGGCTGAGGGGAAGGATCGCCGGAGCCCAGCGGGTCGAGGCCGCGGTGGCCGGGAGCGGCCATGCACTCCAGTCTGGGCGACGGAGTGAGACTTCAACTCGAAAAAAAAAAAAGAAAAGTGATTTTTAGATTTTTATTATTATAACTCTTTGAAATGATTTTTCAAATACATTCACAACTCAAGTTAATATTGTTGGATGCAGCTCTATTGATTCAACAGTTATTAACCGGATACTATGTGTTTGTCAAGCACACTGGTAGGTTATACAAATATAATGGTGAATGTACCTTCCATCAGAAATCTTGTATTTTAACTTCAGTGTGTGGCACTCGGCTTGAAAATTCCACGACTAGGAAATAGTGTTCAGGTGTAGAACATCACTCAATAAAGATCCTGAATTTCAAAATAAAAAAACATGTAGAGTTATATGAGTTATAGAACACCTACCAAATGACATTGTTAAGGACACAGAAAAAAGACTCATCAAGTGTATGAACTTCTAGAAAAGCAGAAAATTCCTAGAGTCTTATAGGACTTGTCTGTGAATCAAATAACTTATGGAATCTCACTATTCTACAGCCTGTCCATGGAGTATACTTATTTGTTTATTCCTCAGTGTATTTTCTGTTAGCTCCCTGTTGCAAAAAATATTATACTGATCATTTGTCTTTGAGTAGAATATTGAACTGGAAACAATCTCACAATCTACTTTTGTTCTAAATTGCTGTCGACATTTATGTACTTGGCGTACATAATTTCTCTAATTTCTCTCTAGACCTCCTAAATTTCCTGCTGGGCTAAACTGAATTTAAATATGACTTCAAATACTGCTGTGCGTCTTAACAGATTTACATTGACACTATTATTGTCTGATATATCTTTATAGTCTCTTAATTTCATCAAATATATCTGACAGTTTTATTTTTGTGACACCATAGAACGATGTTAAAAATGTAATCTTTAATTAGAAATAACCAAATATATTGATACATGTATTGTAATTTTTAGTTCATTCTTACACTAGCACTGCAATAGCATTTATATGATTATCATTCTATAAATTTTGATTATCATAAAAATGAATCCAAATTAAAATACTATTTTCTATTTTTGTGTATATCAAATCATTTTTTTTTTACTTGTAAATAACTTCGTTGATTTTAGGAGCTACTTTTTGTTTCCAAATGCTTTTAATGTGAACAAGTTGGATTAATGTTTTTAATATGGTCATCATTCCCAATACTTTTCTTAAAATACAAATTATAAGCCGGGCTCGGTGGCTCAGTCTGTAATCCCGCGCCTTGGGAGGCTGAGGTGAGTGGATTGCCTGAGCCCGCGGGTTCGAGACCCGCCTGGGCAAGCGAGACCTCATCTCTACAATAAATCAAAAAATTAGCCGGGTGTGGTAGTGCGTGCCTGTAGTTCCAGCTACTCGGAAGGCTGAGGCGGAAGGATCGCTGGAGCCCAGCAGGTTGAGGCTGCGGTGGCCGGGAGCGGCCACTGCACTCCAGTCTGAGCGACAGAGTGAGACTCCAACTCAAAAAAAAAAAAAAAAGTGTTTCACAAGCTGTAAAGGATCAACCATGGCAAAGAAGGAGGATGAGAAGAACAAAGAAGGAAAGAGGGGAGGAAAGAAGAGTCAGAGCTTAGGAACATTTTTTATCTTTTCTTTTCATGGTCCACATCTCAACTTTCTTATATATTACACCTTGTTGTCATAGCGAGTTCTGAGTAATTGTTTCACACTCACATTCGAATGCATTATTTTAAGTCAGCTCTGTAACCCGTGCTCATTCTTGTTACTATTGTTGTTATTTCAATGACATCATATTTTCAATTCTAGCATTTTTATTTGGTTATTTTTCCAATATTTTGTTTTTTAAAAAATATAATGTCTTGTGGTTATTTTGGTACTCGAATTTTATTTCTTTGAATATTTTACACATAATTATTTTGTCATATAGTTCTAACCATATCATCTGAGATCTATGGTATAGAATTTTATTTATTTATGAATCTGCTGTTTCACTGTAGTAGAGCTTGGGGTTCAACAAAAATAAAGAGTTTCTGACTTAGGTAGTAGGGAAGACTTTGCATTGGGATAGAGGTGTGTGTGTGTGTGTGTGTGTGTGTGGGTGTGTGTGTGTATGTGTGTGTGTGTGTGTGTGTGTGTGTGTGCTTCATAAAAACTCCCTAAAAAAGTTAGTGCTATTAGTTACTATTTCATGAGCATTTAGTATATTTTAGGGTAGGCATCATGCTGAGCACTTTACTTGCAATAATTCATTTAATTTTCTCACTCAGTGAGAAGTAAACCAACCCAACTTAGAGATGTAGAGCAGAGGCTAGAGAATTCACAAATTTGGGAAGTTTGAGTTTAAACTTAACATGGCTTTCTAAAACACAGCTTTTTAATCAAAAAGCTATCTGCTAATGGGCACAACCTTAGCCAAGAGTAATTCCCTGAAATTTTATGGACGTGTCTTCAGAAATGTAAAAAAAAAAAAAGAGAGAAGTTATATATTTTAATGAATATTATGAGGTTTTATTTATCAAAAATATTTTAATTTACAACAATGTAGGCAGGTTTTGAAGTAGTTACCACTTCCTTGTCCTGAAATCCATGATCTTACTTGCCTTTAAACTACATGTTATGAGGAAAGAGCTGGCATAAGTGAGCAAAAGGTATGGATCTATGGAACACTGGTGTGCTGAGAAAAATCTGAGAAGAATCTTGATCCTAGAATTGAAATTTTATGTAATAAGAGACATTAACAGTCATAAAAACTTTCTAGACCTGAATTATAAAATAAAGCTTATATAATATGACTAAGTAGTTAGTTTGAACATTTGAGTGATTACGTGGCCAAATCTAAGTGAAGAGTGGATCAGCTGAGCACGTCTGTGGGTGGCTGCTAGAAACACAGCTGGACTTATAAAAAGAGAAAATGCTGTGTCTCCCTTCGGGCTGAGACACCCCAAGGCATTAGAATCTAGCTACAGCTGAGCTGCTGCTGGTAAAGCTAGTGAAATCACTATGATCAAAGCTGTCTTCAGGAAGGCAGGAGGGGTGCAGTGCTTAGCATCTTAGTAACTTTCAAGAATATGAGTGAGCATTCATATTCCTGATGGTCTGATGATGTGTGCCCACCACTGCTGGGTAGATGTGGGATGCATGTCATTTGGTAAGACATCTGTCTCTCTCCATCTCAATATGAATTGAAGAGTGGTGAGAGATGACAATAACATCTATCTTTTGAGTTTAACACAAAAGTATATGTGTATTTTTTGTCGTTAGGCTCAACCATAAATAAAATAACTAGATATATTCAGTACAAGTCTGGAAATGGAGTGACTACCCTTGACCAGTGTAAACTCTGTGAGTAAGAGTTTAACCTTTTTAAGCTTCAGTATTTTAATCTTTAAAATATATGCATGAAATGCATTGGTGTATGATATTTCTTCCAGGTTAAAAATATTATGTGTGCTGAATTTTACACATGTGTGAAGATGTATTTCTGTACTTTGCAAGCAAGGGCACATGGAGTGGTCATGAAATTATTCAGGGACATCCTGCAGTTATTTTCAGTGGTTTAAAAGTCAAATGTAATTATGTATTTAATCTTGAAAAGAAATCCCTAAACAAAATGGCAAGTTATTGTGTCTTGGCAATAATTATCAAAACATAGTGTGGTAACTTCACTTCTCCTTCTGGCACAGAGACCTGCAAATAGCAAATATGTCTGATAAAAATATGAAATTAAAATATCATTAATTTTCTGCTGAGTGTGCCTTTGTTCAAAATAAGTGTAGAGCCCAGTTCTAGTGAATATAAGATGAACAGTCTATTTTTAAAGAATATTTTACATTTTAAAACTCATGCCAATATTTGTTCTAGAGTAATCCTATTTCTGAGGATCTATGTAAACTAAATAATATGACAGAATATAATGTATACATGGAAATGTTTACTTTCACAGGAGCAACACATGTGGGATAAAAAACCTAAAAGCAACATAAATGACCAAGAAAGAACTGGTGAAATAAATTCTGCTATAAGTATATCCTGCAAGGCTGTGCAGATACTGCAATTGTTAACTAGTAACAGCATGTAGAAATATAGAGAATAATTCTGTTATAATGTTTAAAATTAAAATGTAGATAAAATTGCATGCACTTTAGTTTATAACTACATAAAATGTGCAAATAAATAAACTGGAAGAGAAATCAAAACATAAAATAGTTTTTATGATTAGTGTAGATATTAAAATATGTACACAGAGTGTGCATATGCATATAGAATGAGCTGTAAAGGAAAATTCAGATCTGAAACTAGTTTTAAAAAATATGTTTGGATATTGGTAACAATACTGTTTATTTTAATTATTGTGAATGTAATTGTGATTTTTAAAAATTAATGCATTGATTTTCATTGATGGATTTATTTCTAGTGATTTTCCAAATGTTCACAATACCCTTTTTATTAGTCTTATAAGTAAAATATTAAAATAAAAATGGGAACAAAATTTAACTTATAAATATATTTTGCTTAGTGAAAGATATTAAAATATGGGGACTATTTGAAAGAAGATAATAGAATTTGTGATTCAGAAAAATTGGGCAAAGTATGTTTTCTATTTAGCTGGGACCTCTAATATTGACATAACTTTATGGTTGAGAAGGAGCTTTCATATCCACAGTTCAGCTTTATGCATGGCTTAGAGATAAGGCTCAATATTTGCTAAGTGTATATGATAGCCCTCTCCATGTGAGACTTGATTCATGGAAGTGACGTGACCTGCTCATACCCACAGTGTGGGCCAAGGTGGTCACACTGGAAGAAAATACAAATTCCCTACATTTTTTCCCCACAACATTTCCATTGCACTAAACTGTCACCTTCTGCAAAGATATTTTTTCCTACGATGGTAGAGCCATCATAATTGGGAAATCTTTCAACCATTTATGAGGAGAGGAAAAAAAAGATCTTCACTGCAGTTTAAAATCCTTCCCTAGGTGAGAACACTCAGTGCTTCAAACCTCATGACTGTTTTTAATTACAAAAAGATGGACTGTCCTTTCAAATTATGCCAAGAAAATTGATTTTTACATGTATCAAAGTTTATTACCAACTCCTAAAGTTCTGCATCTCTTTGTCATCACTTCCAAGGCATTGGCAGGATAACCATCAGTATAGAAAGGTTAAGATGGAAAGGGATTACAGAAACAGATGACAATTCAGCTGTGTTTTTCCTTCTCAAGTAATTAAAATGAGAAAAAGCAACCAAAAACTGTATCAGCCCCTGCCTGACTTGTTGCTTCTGCTGCTGTTAACTTTCCACCTGATTCCATAGACTTGTTGCTTACTTGCTTTGTCTAATATGCGCTACAAAGCCACCTTCATCTAAGCCAGGTAGGATCACTAGGGTCATTTCCAGGATCAAGTCCCTTTACATCTTGTTCAATCTGTCTTGCTTTTCCCAAAGATCTCCCATCTGGGCTTCATTCATGTATTCATTCATTTATTCAAAAGTGTGATGTCACTGGAATGTGCCAGGCACTGTGAAAGGCAGTTGGTCAGAAGTGGGCCTATTTTAAAATAATTAAGGCTGGTGCAGTGTTTCTCAATCACTCTTTCTTTTTAGTATCACTTCTTGAAGATAGATAGATAGATAGATAGATAGATAGATAGATAGATAGATTTTTTTTTCCAAAGAACTAATTGTCTCCCTTAGATGACTTTACTCCTGTTGAGAATAAGCAAGCTAATGACGAAAAATGTTCAGATAGTAGTTGTTTGATGTGCTCTGGAGAAGAGCCACATGGCTGCTACAGGAACAATAAATCAGAGTTCACATCCCAAATTAGGAGCATCAGGGAGAGTCTAGAATGGGCTAGGGAAGGAATTCTAGAGTGGGATGGAGAAATGACTACAAAGAGGTAAAGAAACAACCAGTGCTAATGTAAAGTGCCTAATATAATTAAAAACAAATGTCCTGCTTTGTGGCTTTCATAAATTTCCTTTTTATTTTTTTTTTTTTTTTTTTTTTTTTTTTTGAGTTGGAGTCTCTCTCTGTTGCCCAGACTGGAGGGCAGTGTCACGCTCCTGGTCACCTCAGCCTCGACCTGCTGGGCTCCGGGGATCCTTTTGCCTCAACCTTCCAAATAGCCGGAACTACAGGCGCGTGCTACCACGCCGAGCTAATTTTTTTATTTATTGTAGAGATCAGGTCTCGTCAAGTTTCCCAGGCGGGTCTCTAACCCGCGAGCTCAGACAAATCCACTCACTTCAGCCTCCCAAAGCGCGGGATTACAGACTGGTTCTTAAGACTTGACTTTTTTCATAACGCACTGCTTGATTTTATTCTTGGTCAGGAAAAACAAAACAAAAACAAGCAAACAGATGCAAAAATCTCAAAATGTCTAAGTAATTTTTTCCTAGATTCCTTCCTGTCTACCTGTATTCCAAACAAATGTCAATTTGAAATTATTTTCTCATTTGCTAACTGTAATTGATTTTGTTCAAACCATTCATGGCTTTTGCAGAAGGGTTGTATCCTTCCCAAATGATGGTTCTTAAAATCTTCACCTAACAGTGGTACATACCCCTTTTTATGCATACATTATTGGCCAGAACAAAACAAATGTTCACTATATGGTTCCATCATTTCTCTTTTTCCATCCGTTACAGAGGTGGCAGACCCTATGTAGAAGGTACAATTCATTATACATTCCAGAAGGAAGGGTACACAGAGTAGAGTCAGATAAGCCATAGCAGACATGAACAAGAGTGAGAAATAAACTTTGTTGTTGAATGCCAAAAGATTGTGGATTCATTGGTTACTGCAGAATAATTTAGCCCAAGATGACTGATACTTTTTTTTTCTTTCTGCTATGTACACAGCAAATATATATGGTTTTTCAAATAGTTAAAACTAAGTCTTCATATTAGTACTTGTATTCAGGTTGTTCCTGTGCATGGTGTTCTGTACTACCTTGTACAGGTACTTAATACCACAGCTCTACACCTGAAGAATCCTATTTCTGATGACCACTATGATTGGACATTCATTCAGTCAACTCACTTCATTTAGAAGGGAATAGAAGAACTTAAATTTATCATATACTTTCTCCATAAGACAAAAATTTGAATATCATAAGCCCAAAGGTCACAGTCCAGTGCTCTTATATCAGCTGTCAATTATCTTGAGATAAACCACACTGAAATGAACAATTTATGAAAATCAAAGAGTTTAGGACTTGAATTATGAGCAAGTGTTTAATAAAAATGTATCTTTGACTCTTTGAAATAATATCCATTACATTTGTATAACACATTATCATTTACACAATATTTTCACACATATGGTTTTATTAAATTCATATAATGATCCAATGTAATGCACCATATTAATATATGATTTTACAAATTAAAAAAACTCTTCAGGTAACTGGGACATGTCAAGAAAATTGTTATAGGGTCACAAAAGAAGAAGAAATTAATTCTAACAATAATAACTAAAAAGATTTATAAAAGGATTTGTGAAAAGTGTTCAAGATATTTTCCAAATTTATGTCAGACATTATGTACTAGAGATTGGGAATTAAACAAGATAGGCATAGACCTTAATTTCATATAATTTACAAGACAACAGATAGATATTTTAAAACCTTAAAATAAGTGTCTAAATTTAACTTTTAATTTCAACTATGGTAAAATAGAAAGATGGACTGTAATGACAGTAGATTTTAAGGTTCCTGACTTGGTTTGGGGTAATAAAGAAAAGTCTTTGTTAAAAATGTTTCAAGTGAATGTTTGGGGTTGCATAATGAAGATATATCTCCAAGTGATGGAAATACACAGGAAATTTCATAGGTGGAGAGGAACATGATGCATGACAAAAACAAAAAGGAAACCAATGTGTCTGAAGAGAGTGGCTTGATAAGAAAAGTGATATAGTTGATGGTGAAGAAGAAAGCAGGGGACTGATCCAGGCTGCTTTGTAGACTAGGCTAAGAATGTTGTTCTTTTCCCAAGAGTAACAGGAAATCATTTTAAGCAGGGTATAACATGATTAAGTTTGCATTTTTAAGAGCTCGTTTTTGCTGTAGTGTAGAAACAGGTAGGAGAGGAGTAAAAATAAATTCAAGAAGAAAAGCTAGGAGATCAGAAACAATAATAGTCCCTTATTATGAAGAAAACAGATTTAAAACTAGCAGACTACTCAATACTTAATTGTGAAATGCTAGCTCTATTCCCATTATAATCAGAATCAAAGCAAGGACTTGGGTTAAATTTGCACCGATGTGAGAAGTGGAAAGAATGGAGCTCAAGGGGCTATCCCAAATGGAGAGATGCAGACCTTTAGACCCCAAGAGATGAAGCAAGTGTCCTAGGATTCTTTGCCACTGTGAGGGTTATTACACAATAAGAGCTGGTTTTCTTGATTTTCCATTTTATTTCTGGACACATCTAAGGAAAGACCTGTATCAGCCATGCCTTTTTCTTTTCTGTATTTCTTGCGCTTTGACATCAGGGTTTTGCTGACCCTGGAAAGACTGCTATTCCAGAGCAAGTTAATTCTTAGAGATAGTAAATAACTCCCCTGAGAGCACTTCTTTCATATGAAAACTAACCAAACCAGAGCCCAAACCCCAACTGCCTCCTCTATTAGGCTCTTGTACTCTGGGCCACTATTTACCTGCTGTAATCACCACAGGACCAGGTACCAGACAACTAGAGACAGATCTTACACCCCAGAGCCTGCTGAAATTATTCAAACTAACTCATCCTAAGCCCTACATAAGCCGTCCTGCCCATGCCTTCTCACAGAAACCCCAGTGAAGACTCTTACTCATGTTTTCTTACTCTCTCTGCCACCTAATGCACGCTGGAGCTTCTCTGTGTGACCCTGTGTGATGTGACATGCCCCCTGCCTCTTGGAAACTGTAAATACAATAAATTGTCTTTTCAATGATGTCACCCTCTGATCTGGTGGCTTCACCATGCCTGAACAGCAACAACAAAAAGTCCCTGCATTTTAAAACAAAACCTTTGGCAAACCTGAGCCTGTAAAGTAAACCATTGTTTAGTAGTTTACTAATGTAAGTAAAGCCCGACTTTGGGAAGATCGTATCTAATATTGGCAAAGGACTTGCAATATGCTAGGCATTGTTAGAAGCACCATACCTGCATTCACTCAGTTATTCCTCAGAAAACCCTGTTATTTAGGGGAACTATCTTTTCTCCATTGTACAGATGGGAAAATTGAGGCACCATGAGTATAAATGAATCTCCCAATACCACATAGCTTGTCAGTGGTAAAGCTGGTCTTCAAACCCATTTTTGTCTGACTCCAAAGCTCAAACTCTTGCCGTCCTACTAACATGACCACACATTTCTCTGTAAAACATGAGAGTAAGAATAAAGAACTTTCTTAGGGGAATATATGGGAGAGAGAGAATGCATTTCTCAGAGAGATACCTAATGATGAAGTCATAAGCAAGAACATGAGAACTTGAGACACAGGAGTCATGAAAGCGGTTCCATACACGGAGACAAGAAAATTGTGTAGCAGAAATGGAAACATCGTTGAATTTTCCTGAAATAGGTACCCAAGCCAACATGGTCATTCTCGGAGGCCACATTTGCCTCTTGGCCAGTTCTAATTATCAGCATTGGTGCTTTCTATAGGCAATTTTCCAGGCTCAGGGACCTGCCTCAGTCAATAATTGGAGTGCAGGGAGCCCTAGAAGGGTTATTAGCACAGACGTACTCACTACATACTTCTGTTCCAACCCGCAGTCAGCAGGGCCTGAATGGGAGCAATGAGGCCTCTGTAAAGCCAGCCCAGGGCAGTTGTGCAAATTGCAAAACTAATCTCTCAGCATTAAGGGAAGCCCATTAGCACAACAGAGCTACTGTAGCTGTCAGAACTACTGGGTGCCTGGCCAGTGCTGCATGCCTCAGCTAAGGCTGGCTGTCAGGGACCTGGCTATGCCTTTAAAGACAGATCAAAGCAAAGTGGCATGTACTTCATTCACTCTGACTTCTCAGCAAAGGGGTCTTTACCATGACTAGGTGCACATAATAGAAATAATTCAATGACTTTCTAGCACCCCTTTGGCATATCATTACACTGTCCCAGAAAATGTACTAAATAGGAGAGAAATTCAAATAAACAAAAATCAGTACGGTTTAGGCACTGACCAATTATAATAGGTGCAGTCCACAATAGGTGCACTACTAGTCCATAATACGTGCACTACTGGTGCAGCTTCCCCTGCAAAGAAGACAGGGAAGAATCCCCAAGGAAACAAACATAAATAACCCTCAGGCTGACCTGGTGTGAAATGGCCATTGGTAAAATAATGTGACACTTAGTCCAACTGCTCTTGGACTTGAGTCTGCATTATCTTTTTTAGGTGTGAAACTCTAGACTGTCTCCCTAGTACCTCTTCTGGAATGTACTTCAAATGCTCTCAGCTTCCATCAGTATCTTCCCACAAAACACCCTGACTATATATTGCCTTTTCCAACTTTTCCCAGCCCTATCCTCCTGGATGTCAGGGGCTTTCTGGTCTGTTTCTCCCAGTTGAAAAACACCTCCAAGGTACTGACAACATATTTCTCTTTTGTCTCTTGTCCTAATTCCCATTGCTGTTTCTTTCTATTTTTAAAAAGTCCTCATACTTTGCTGTAATACAACACTTTGCTAAAAACAAAACAAAACAAATGAAACAATGCCTTCATTTGGCTGCTGGTTTGCTGCTCTTTCCTCCTCAAGTTACATTTTGGTTGTGTTGAACAAAGACACTAAGATTCTCAACAGCAGTGAAGTAGATACCCTTTTTCTAAAGCTTTTGAAAAGAAGGTGCAAACGTTCCTGGAATGTTGTCACTAAACCAAGCCAAATACCCTTTCTGTTTACCTTTTAATTTGCATCCCTGAAAAAGATCAATTGTAGTTTACAAAACCTGAAAAGTGGTTAAAGGAAGACATTTTAATAAAGTGAAATTGTGGAAGTAAGTCACAGCTCCTAAAATCTGACAGGCAGAATCAGATGAAAATGATTCTTTGCTGCCCAACTTCTATCGTATGTGTTTTTTGTTTCCAGCATTTTCTATCAGTAGTATCCTAGAAACTTATGCTTGGAACTCAAAATGGGTTAATCCACCTTTCCATACCCATATACCTCCAAGAACATGTCTGTTACATATACAGAATGATAGGTGTATTTAACGAATATACATTGACATTAATTTTGTCTCCACATTACTTTCTGATGGAAACTATCTACTCAAACCACATGGACTATTCTCTCCTTAGGAATGATCTTCACAGCTGGGCTCGGTGGCTCAGCCTGTAATCCCGCGCCTTGGAAGACTGAGGTGAGTGGACTGCTTGAGCATGCGGGTTCAAGACCCGCCTGTGCAACTTGGCGAGACCTCAGCTCTACAATAAATCAAAAATTAGTCAAGCATGGTAGCTCACGCCTGTAGTTCCAGCTACTTGGGAGGCTGAGGCGGAAGGATCGCTGGAGCCCAGCAGGTCGAGGCTGCAGTGGCCGGGAGCGGCCACTGCACTCCAGTCTGGGCGACAGAGTGAGACTCCAACTCAAAAAAAAAAAAAAAAAA
>CAUYQG010016551.1:0-12165 GCA_963574415.1 Tarsius wallacei
TAGTATTCCATTGTGTATATGTACCACATTTTTTTAATCCAGTCCTCTTTTGATGGACAGCAAGGTTGCTTCCAGGTTCTTGCTATTGTGAACAATGCTGCAATAAACATACGAGTGCAGGTATCTTTTTTATAGAGTGATTTGACGTCTTCAGGGTATATTCCCAGCAGGGGGATCACGGGGTCATATGGGAGGTTGGAAAACATATATATTTTAAAAACACCTCTGTGTCATCAAAGATTTCTAACAATTTTTTTTTTTTTAGAAATAATCCACTGTCCTAGAAGTTTGGTTTGCTCCTGACTTCCACAATTTTTCCTTGATGGACCCAGTGATAATAAAGCCCTAGTTGGTTCCTAAGTCATTACTGATCAGGGAAGAGAGAATGCATGCCTGAATAATATTTTAGGACATTAATTTTTAAATCTCCTTTATTTCCTATCAAGCAGGTTGAGGTTCTCCAATCATTGCCCCAGGGAATAATAAGACAAGGTAGAACAGCAGGAGCCTGCACAAGTTCCCATCTTCTGGTTGTTCTTGTCCAGAAAGTCTCTGGGCCAGATGGAAGAAAGGGATTAAAGGAAAACACAGAGCAGTTAAATAAGCAGGAGGCAGAGAGGGGCTCTCCTGCAACACATATCATCTCCCCGTGTCTGCAGCCAAACCCATGTCTTCAGGCCCTGCTCTGCCATCTTGCTTTCCTTTCAACCACCTTTTGGGGTTTTTTTTAAGGGAAGTTACTCTGTGCTTTGCCTTTAAATGTACCCATGTTGCCTCTGTTTCTGAAAATGCGCATAGATAAATTCTCAAAGCAATCTTATAAGTGTTCAATGCATATCTGTCTTAGAACTATTCTAAGCTGGATTTTTTTTCAATGTGATCTTTAGGAAAAGTAGGTAGGATGGGTATTAATACAATCTTATCTCCTGATAGCTCACTGAACAGCAGTCACTTGTTCAAAATCTGCAAGTAGCAAATAGTGAAGCTAGGCCAAGTACATGGTTGTACTTGCCTTCTGGATGGGCGCTTGGCCCAGCAGTCCCCAGGACCTGCCCACTGTTGTTCAAAATGCCCACCCACCTATACTTCCTTCTGGGGAATTCGTGCCTGGATCCCCTACTGTCCTAAAGAGTCATGCTCTGGGCAGTGTGTCCTTTCCCAGGTCTGGTCTCTGCTGACTGGACTGAGGGTGAGCTCCTAGGTTAACAATAAGGGGAAGAGGTCAAAAGGATGTAATATAGGGAGAGTTACAATGCTACAGAGGTGGCTAGGGTGGTCCTCATGGACCCTATGTAAGGTAAAATGAGAACACTATACAGAAAAGAGAAGAGGGGAAGGGAGGGGAGGGGGGAGGAAGGGAAGAGAGGGGAGAGGAGAGAGAACAGAATGGAACAGTCAAAATAGAAACAGAAAGGAAATAGCCCTAGCACCTGAGAAGAGAATAGAGCATCCTTGGCTTCTCAGAACTGCTGTGCCATGGCCCTTTGTCTCTTTGAAATAACCCTCTTTTCTTAGACTGGCTAATTGGGACTCTGTGCCATGATTTAGTTCTTACCTGAGTCCCAGTGAGGTCAAAGTACTGAGCACTGATCACTGAACCTCTCCAACAGAGGGTGCTGACTAAACAACGCAGATGCCACTATCAATGAGGCTTTACCAAAATGGGAGAAGGGAGCATATGCAGGAATTAAAATTAGTCTGAAATATTGGGTCCTTTCTTCCTCGTGCATCTCTTGGGATATTTCTTTAAACTTTGATTTAGTCCCTCAATTTTCCAAGGAAGTAGTTTATTAAAAATCTCAACCTGTTGTTCAGCTCCACTACTCACATAAAACTTTACTTCTGTAATAAAATATTAATTAGCGGGTTAAATTGTGGTTTATATATGTACATGTCTCTCCACTAGAATGTGACCTCCAGAACAGAACACCAGTTTGCTTGTCTTTGAATAGCCATGCCTGACACAACCCCTTGCAGGCCATAGGGGCTTAATAAATATGTGAAGAACGAGTGAATATATAAAAGAGTATATCACCAAAAACAGTTTCATCTCAGTAAATGGTGCTAAAATGTACTCTTAAAGCAAGAATAATGTGAAAAGCTCTTATTGCTGATCTAAAGTCAAATTTTCTACCCCTGCCCCCTCCAAGAGAATAGGAGAAATAAATAGTATACAGTACAGTGAATACATAGTACATCTTCTTTAAGTTGAATTTTAAAGCAAAATTATTAAACCCCTATAGTATAATTTCCATGTCCTCTCATGGTAAAACATCACTGCTGGCTGGTCCAGGGCTATGGAAGTCAATTTGGGTGCTGTGACCTTCCCCAAACCTTCCCAGCACATTGCCCAGATGGTCTGCCCTTTGGATCATGACTTCACTACTGACTTGCTTTATTGAGTGCTTCTGGTAAATGAAGTCAACTTTCCAGAAAATTCTGCAGTGATTTCTCTCTTAAGAGTCAGAGGCATTGTAGAACAGATTGTTTATGTAGAAAAAGGTCATTTGCTCAGAAAAGCAGGTGTACTAGCCCACTGGGGTCAGCTGGTCAGACCCAATTGTTAAGTTTTCAGGAATTTTGCAAGGCAGTTGTTCAATTCTTAAATAATATAAACTTACAACCAAATAAATTTCATTAAAAACAAAAATTATAAAAACTCAAAATGTATCATTGCCTAGTTATTTTGCTGCATTTCACCATTATCCATACTCATAAAAATATTTCTGTGTATTGTATTTGGTGGGATTACTACATAATGGCATGATACTGTGCATCTCTTCCCAATTCCACATTCAATAACATCATTTGGTAGCTTGAAATTGGCCTCTGTGGGAGTCTTTATCCCTTAAAACTCAGCAAACACTAAAAATCA
Source organism: Tarsius wallacei (assembly GCA_963574415.1). Lineage (NCBI taxonomy): Eukaryota > Metazoa > Chordata > Mammalia > Primates > Tarsiidae > Tarsius > Tarsius wallacei. The sequence continues at coordinate 2,876 of CAUYQG010016551.1, forward strand.
GGGCTCTCCCCTGCCCCGGAACCTGTTGTTAATAATTTGCCAGAATACCAAAGATATGCAGTTGAATAAACTCTTACAAATTTGAACCATGCCTCACAATGAGAATTAAACATTCAAATGAGGACAGTTCTTTAGAATGTACAATGGAGGATGTGGTAACATCTGCTCAACATCCTCTAATCCTGGAGGAAAAAAAGTCCCATAAAATTGCTGGAGCGAAAGCTCCCTTCTTTATTTTATGAAAGCCACCATGTATAGACCCCTACTACCGGAACCCTCACTCTTCCTGGGAAGCACTTTATGGGAACCAAGCTCAAAAGAGATTATATCTCCACTGCATTTTAAGACTCTGGCTACAAACCCTTAATGAAAAAGGCAAAAACAAGTACATTAAAAGCCTCATATTGATCCATCAGGCTTTTTATGATTATAGACAACAGAAATGAAGTGGTAAAGCAGAAACTATTAACTTGCTGTGATAACAGCAGGACAAATAAACAGGAAAATGAAAAAAAAATGTAGGTATGAGCATAAGTAAGCAGATTGCAAGAAAGTCACTACTACCCTTCAAACGACATCATTTACAAAAGCAATAAAAGAGTCACAATGATTTCAACCAGTATCTAGTGGTAGAGAAAAGTACAGCCTTACAAATCAGGTACTTCACACCCCAATTGCTAAAATCCAATTCTCTTGAGATGGTTTTCATGTTTTAAATTCAAATTAAACCAAGAAATCGTTGCCAGAAACTTATGGGGTCATAATTTTTGTTTTTCACCCAAAGTTGGTCACAGTCCAATGTATCAAGCCACAGATCATGTTTTTCTTTCTTTTTTTTTTTTTTTTTTTTACTGTTTTGGAGACCATATTGTGAAGATGCATGTTAAAATAAGACAATAAATGCATGCTCTTAAAAAAAATCACATTAGCCAATAGCTACAATAATGAAAATGAATGTTCACTCAAGTGCTATGTTAAATCCAATCACAGTCATTGGGTCAAACAGGTACATACCTTAGCAGGCAATTCTTTCTTCTAGTCACAACTTTCTTTCTCAATTATAATGATACTCTGGACTTGAACTCAGCACACTTACTTCAATGGATGCTCAAGAAAGCAAACAGTGTTAGGTATTTATTTGCAGACAGTAAGTCTTGTTTTCTTGAATCAGTTCTTCTATTTTTTGCTATGGCAATTTTCCTGAGTTACTGTTGAACTTGCTCACAAAACATTTATGGGCAAATACCTCACTAATTCAGGTAAAAATGAAAAAGAAAATAATTTGTTAAGAGAGCAGCTGTGTTGAAAGAGACATAAACTCTCTGAAGTTTAAAAGAAAGTGTGCTGATTGCCTTGTTCTTCTCTGTTTTCACCTCCTTTTAGAGGCCGCCTGGAAGACAAAAATGTGCATGGGCGAGGGTTGCTTCTGGGTTAACTGCTTACTCAAAAAACAAAGAAGGGCCATTTTCCATTTGTCCCTGTTGATATTATTCCTGCTCTCATTTCCAAAAAAGAATGACCCTTTTCCTTATCCGTAATTTGGAAAAATATTTGTACAAAATTTTGTGAACACTCAGTCTTAGCTACTGTGATGTTTCTACATTATAGGAACTTCCACTGCTTAAGAATTTTTTTAGGAAAAATTAAAATATTTCCCTCAGGTGGGCCAGGCACGGTGGTTTATGCCTGTAATCCCAGCACTTAGGGAGGCCAAGGCAGGAGAATTGCTTGAGTCCAGGAGTTTGAGACCAGCCTGAGCAATAAAATGAGACCTCATCTCTACAAAAAAAAAAGCCATGTGTAGTGGTGCACCTGTAGTCCCAGCTACTTGGGAGGCAGAAGGATCATTTGAACCCAGGAGGTCAAGGCTGTGGTAAACAGGGCCCACGCCACTGCACTCCAGCCTGGGCAAAGAGTGAGACTTTGTCTAAATAAATAAATATAATATAATATATTATATATTTATATAATATATATATATTTCCCCAGTAAATACATCTACCCATAGCCCTTTGCAACATACTAAATCAGTCTTTGATTCATTTTTATTGCAATTATAACATTTGTGAATAAGTGGAAATATAAGGTGCATTCACAGGATCTCAGAAAAACTTCCATGCCCCTTTAGTGAGGAAATTTGATAGCCTTCTAACTGGTCATCTGCTTCCTACCTTTCTACATATTACAGACAGAATTATCTATGGAAACATTACTCATGTTACTCCCCTATTCCATAATCCTTTGATGGATCCCTATGACTACAGAATAAAGTCGAAAATCTTTAATATGGCACTCAAGGCTTTCTAACATTTGGTTCCGACCTTCTGGTTTTCTTTCCCTCACAATGATCCACAAGCAACCTATGACACTTTATGAACTAAGAACTGTATTCAGCACTTCAAATTCATCAAGTCACTTATATCTCATGAGAACCCTATGAAGTAGATGCTATTATCACCATTTTACAGAATTAAAATCTAAGGCTCAGCAAGGCTTAAAATCTAGCCCAAGGTCACATAAGAGGTCAGTGATAGAACCTGACTAAGACTGAGGTGTTTTTGTTGCAGTGTTCACGCTTTTACCACACTCCTCCCTACTCCTGTGTCCCAGGTACCTGCTGACCCCACTTTGCCCTTGCTCAAACTATCTCTTTGGTTTGAAATGTCACTTCTCCCATAACATCACCCATCCTTTAGGATCCAGTTCAAATGCTACTGCCTCCCAGAAGTCTCCCTCAATTCCTGCCTGCCCACCTCCTATCAGTTTTCCCCCTTCTGCCTTCTAAAGTTTTCACTCCTCTGCTCGGAAAAAAGCAAAAAGTCTTTCACTTCCACAGTTCCTTGAGGGCAGGGCTTGTTTCCTCTTTGGAAATATTGCCTACAAAGACCTTGCACAGAATCAATGATTAACTTGGGCTCAATAGATTTTGTTGAGTTTAATAGAACATGGAAGCTTCCTTAACAGTAATCCCTTCTTCACTACAGGTGTTTACAGTGAATGAACAGCAGGGGGAAGCAAATCCAGGAAAAATCTGGGACACGGGCTGAGGACCTCAAGGATCAACTGTGAGTGTACTGGGAGGCAGTGACGTTTTAATGATAAAAGAATCTTTTTAGTTAGACAATCCGAGTTCCAATCCTGGCTCCTCCTCTTCTTAGCCAAATGATCTTGGCACATTCTTTACTCTGTCTTAGGGTCATTAATAAAATGTGGGTGCTCACACACAGGATCACATTTTAGATGAATGACAGCCATTATCATTAAGTATTCATTTGATCTCTGATGACATGCTTTGTACTACTGTATGTCTCTTACCACCTTTCCACTTGCTCCTCCCCCACTATCTTCTCTACCTCATCAAGTAGCATTACCCTCCCAAGTGCTTCACACAAAATTAGAAGTCCTTCATGACTCCTTTCACTACTTCATCCCTCATAACCAACATGACAAGAAATCATATTGACTTTGCTTCCCCAAAACATCTAACATCTGTCCATTTCTCACTGTCACTGCTGCCATCACCCACGTCTCAACCAACATTATCTTCTTGCTTGTGTTACTGCAGTGACTTCTAAATAGGTCTTCCCGATCCACTTTTTGTACTTTAATCCATTCTCCACACAGTATCTAGTCACCTTTTAAGAATGTAAATCAGGTCACATCACTACCTGCTTGAGACCATCCAATGGTTTCACGTCATTCACAGGATAAAATCCAGCCCCTGTATGATCTGGCCCCTGTTGTCACTCTGACCTGGCACAGCACACTTCTCACACTTCTTTTCAGCCTACTTGCTTTCTTACTGTTCCTCAAACGTGCTGGGCTCATTCCCAGTTCCAAGATCCCACTGGCTTTCCTACTGTTCCTCAAGTCTACCTCTCTACAACTTGCCTAGAATGCTTTTCCTTCCAGATTACACATATTTCACCTATTTATTCAAATTTCAACTTAAACGTCTATCTATCTTTCTCTCTATATGTATATATTTGGGTATATAACACACATGGACACATACACACTTTTCAAAATTTGTTTGCCCATTAAAATTTAAGTTCCATAAGAGTAGAAAATTTGTATTCCGCATTGAAAACTATAACCTTACAAGGTAAACTATTACCTGGCATATAAGAGATGCTAAGCTCCTATTGAGTAAGTGAATATTTGTAGACCTAAATAATAAGCCACATTAGAACATAATAATTAAAAAATAGTCACATTCACACACTGAATAGACTTTATTAAGTACCTACCATATATCAGATATTGTGTTGCATAGTGGGGAATAAAAAGTGAAACACAATTTTATCCCTCAAGAAGCTTACAGTCTGATATTAAGTTTTTATTGGACACTTGGAACTTTTTCCATAACAAGAAAAAAAAATTTTTTTATTTTACTCTCGTATTTCTCCATCTTTCCAGATCTTATTGCCCACATGGTCTAGTGAGTAGGTGGATACTTTAGCAGGATAAATGCAGTCTTTAGCCTTTTACAAGCTTTGGTTCAAATCTCAGACTTCCCTCAACCAGCTGTATATAAAAAACATATAACCTCTCAGGGTGTCCTTGCTTCATCTACATGAAAAGAAAGGGTGAGGTCAGCAAGAAAAAAGTATGAAAAGCCCTGGACTCTCTTTCCTTCCACAGACACATTCATTTAACAACAACACAGGGATCAATTTCCTGTGTGAGAAATCCAGAAACTACTTTAAGAGGCCCCTACGCCCTGGACAAATGCAAAGCCAGTTACATTGAAACTGGTAGAAAAACTGGAGACACCTTCTTGCCATATCCCCATCCCCAGCACAGTGCTATATGGAAAGGAGAGAACCCCAGCTCCCAGATCTTTCCTAAGGAATAAAGTAGTTGCACCACATATTTAGCGTCCCAAATTTTTTGGTGCCACCCAAGGGATTTAATTTTATCTTGCCTGTTATCAGGCACTGATGTGTCCTAGCATATGCTAGAGTCCTGGGCACTATAAAGAGCAAAATGAAGGTTTGGCTGAATGTGTGGGATCTCATTGAAGCTCCTTCCCCAGGCTAGGCACAGAGTGGGCACATGAAAAACCTCAGCTCTTACTTCCTCCCTGGAGAACAAAAGAATTGAACTGTGCATCCAGCATTCCAAGCTGCCCAAGGGGTTGACTTTTTCCCTGCCTGTCTTGGACTACTAATGGGACTTGGCATACTCTGGACACCTGGGCACAGCTAAGAACAGTTTGGACTACGTGTGGAAATTTAAGAGGCCCACAGAAACTCTGGTCAGGTTGGTTAGTGAAGGTCCTCTACAGGAAGCCAATTTGTAAAGACTGTGAGAGGAGGCAGGTTTTCATTGTTTTAATGTGGAGATTCCAACACAAAGAGTCAAAGAAAAATTTTAAGAAACAGAAAAACAATCTAAACAAATGAACAAGTTAAAACTTCAGAAACTGACTCTAATGAAATGGAGATATATAAATATAAATCACCTGACAGAATTAAAAATAACTGTAATAATAGTACTCAGTGAGATCACAAGAACAATGTACAAAGACAGTGAGAATTTCAACAAACAGATACAGAAAATTTTAAAAATAACAAAACAAAATTGTTGGAGCTAAAGAATACAATAATTTTATTGAAACATTCAAAAGGGAGGCTCAATAGCAGACTAGAGCAAGGAGAAGAGGAAACCAGCAAACAGGTCATTTGAAACTACCCAGTCAGAGAAGAAAATAATAAATAAATAAATATATATATATATAAACGAATGAATAGATAAATAAATAAATTTTAAAAAGTGAAGATATTGAACCAGCCCCGCATCCAGGAATGAAGCCCACCTAGTCATGGTGGATGATACTTAAAATGCGTTGTTGAATCTGATTTGCTAGAATCTTGTTGAGAATTTTGGCATCTATGTTCATCAAGGAGATTGGCCTGTAATTATCTTTCTTGTTGGGCCTCTGCCTGGTTTGGGTATCAGTATTATGTTAGTTTAATAACATGAGTTAGAGAGAATTCCATCTTTCTTGATTGGCTGTATACTTTCAATAAGATTGGTATCAGTTCCTCTTTGTATGTATTGTAGAATTCAGGACAGGTTCAACATTGTAAGACCATAAACGTAATTCAGCACACTAACAGATGTAAAACCAAGAACCACATGATTTTATCATTAGACAGAAAAACCAAAACAACATCCAGCATCAATTCTTGACAAAAAACCCTTGAAAACCTAGGTATAGAAGGAACATTCCTCAAATAGTAAAAGCCAAACTAAGTGAAAGAAAAAAAACAAATAACACCATTAAAAAGTGGGCAAAGTCTGTTAACAGACACTTCTCAAAAGATGACATACAAGCAGCTAACAGGCACATGAAAAAGTGCTCAGCTTCACTAATCATCAGAGAAATACAAACTCCAGTAAGGATGGCTGTCACTGATAAGTCAAAAAAACAACAAATGCTGGTGTGAGTGCAAAGAAAAGGAAATACTTCTACACTGTTGGGAATGTAAGCTAGTTCAATTTCTATGGAAAGCACTAAAAATTGACCTTCCATATGATCTAGCAATCCCTCTCCTGGGAATATACCCAGAGGAACATAAATCATTCTACAAAAAAGACACTTTCACATACACGTTTATTGCCACACTGCAATAGCAAAAACATGAAGCCAACCCTACTGCCCATCAAAAGTAGACTGGATGAAGAATATGTGATACATATACACGATAGAGTATTATGCAGCCATAAAGAAGAACAATATCATGGACTTTGCAGCAAGTTGGATGACTTTGGAGACCATCATAGCAAGTGAACTATCACAGAAAACAAACAACTGAATGCCACATGTTCTCACTCATAAATGGGCCTTGAACATTAGTCACACTAGGACAAGGGAAGGATCAGCAGTCACTGGGCACTGCTAGGGAGGGAGGGAGACAGGTAAGAAGGTGGGGGGGGGAGCATGGGACAACACAAAGGGTACTTGGGTCGTTACCAGGAGAAATGAGGGCCAGTTAGAAGCCCAAACTTCACCTGTATGCCACCTACTTATGTAGTTAATCCTCACTTGTACCCCACATTCCTGTATCAAAATAAAATATTTTAAAAAAAAAACAGTGCAGATAGCTTAAGGGACTTATGTGGCACCATCAAGAAGACTAAATATACACTATGGGAATTTCAGAAGAAGAGAGAGAGAAAGAATCAGAGTTTATTCAAAGAAATAATAGCTGAAAATATCCCAAATTTGAAGAAGGAAATGGACGTCTAGATCCAGGAGACTTAAGGAAACCCAAAGAAATTCACCTGAGACATATTATAATCAAATTGATGTGAGTCAAAGACTCAAAAATAATCTTGAAAGTATTAAGAGAAAAGTGACCTGTCACATACAAGGGAACTTTCAAAAGAATATTACTGGCTTTTTCAGCAGAAACTTTGCAGGTCAGAAAGAAGTGAAGTGACATATTGAAAGTTCTAAAAGATAAAAGCTGCCAACCAAAAATGCTATAATGGCAAAGCTATCCTTCAAAAATGAAGAGAAGGTAAAAACTTTCCCAAATAAACCAAAGTTGAGGGAGTTCATCACTACTATATTTACCTACAAAAAATGTTAAAGAGAGTTCTTTGGCTTGGAATGAAACCATGTGAAGCAACAACACAATAGCATAAGAAAGTATAAAACTAATTGGTAAAGGCAAATATGTACACAAATAGAGAATATTGTACTATTGAAATAGTAGTGGGTAAATCACTTTTAATTATTTAAAAGAAAATTTAAAAGAAAAAAGTACAACTATGCCATACTATAACCAAAAATTATGCTAATAGATACACAATGTAAGTAGTTGTAAATTATCACATCAACAGCATAAAGTGGAGGGGGGATAAAAGTGTAGAGTGTTTATGTGCAATTGATGTTGTGTTATAAACTTCAAATAGACTGTTGTAGGATATATTAAGTAAACTTCATGATAAGTACTCTCTTCTCAGGGGCTAACTCAATAGGTGACAAAGTTGAAGCCGATGCTTATTTATCATTCTAAAAATTTTAGGTTATAATTTGCATTTCTTTGATGATTAATGAAGTTGAGCATTTTTTTATGTATCTGTTGACTGCTCATATGTTGTCTTTTGAGAAATGTCTATTCATGTCTTTTGTTCACTTTTTAATAGGGCTGTTTGTTTTTTTTCTTGTAGATCCTGGATGTTAGGCCTTTGTCAGATATACAGTTGGCAAATATTTTTTTTCCCCTTCTGTGGGCTGTCTTCCTGCTCTCTTGATAGTTTCTTTTGCTTTGCAGAAGCTTTTCAGTTTGATGAGGTCCCGCTTGTCTATCTTATCTCTTATGGTGTGGACATTTGGGGTTTTGATCAGGAATTGGTGGCCTATTCCAATCTCCATAAGGTTGCCTACTGCGTTTTCTTAGATTCTTAATGTTTGAGATTTTGCCAGGCATTGCGGCTCATGCCTGTAATTGCAACACTTTGGGAGGCGAAAGTGAAAGGATTGCCTGAGCCCAGGAGTTTGAGACCAGCATGGGCAACTCGGCGAGACCTCAACAAATTTAAAAATTAGTCAGGCATGGTGGTGAGCACCTGTGGCTCCAGGTGCTTGGAAGGCTGAAATGGAAGGATCACCTGAGCCCAGCAGGTCGAGGCTGCGGTGGCCATGAAGGTGCCATTGCACTCCAGCCTGTGGTGACAGAGGACTCTGACTCAAAAAAACCCAAAAAGTTTGAGGTTTTATGTTTAGGTCTTTGGTCCATTTAGAGTTGATTTTTGTGTACGGTGATAGACAGGGGTCCTGTTCAATCTTCTGCATATGATCAGCCAGTTTTCCCAGCACCATTTACTGAATAGATTCTCCTCTCTCCAGTGGTTGTTGGTGGAGGCTTTGCTGAAGATAAGTTGGTTGAGAAATGGAGGTTTTGCTTCCAAAATCTCTATGCTGGTCCAATGGTCTATGTGCCTGTTCTTGTATCAATACTAGGCTGTTTTGATTATTGTAGACTTATAATTAAGTTTAAATTCAGAAGTGTGATACCTTCTGCTTTGATTCTTTTGCTGAGGATTGTTTTGGCTATTCATGGTCATTTATGTTTCCATATGAATTTTTGTATTGTTATTTCCAGGTCTGAGAAGAATGATGATAGTAATTTAATGGGTATTGTGTTGAATCTGTAGATTGCCTTTGGTAGGATGGACATCTTAACAATGTTGATTCTTCCAATCCATGAGTATGGAATATTTTGCCATTTGTTTTAGTCTTCTTTGATTTCTTTGAGCAGTGTATGTTAGTT
>CAUYQG010016554.1:0-10355 GCA_963574415.1 Tarsius wallacei
TATGGTAATGGTGGTGGTGGTGGTAATGGTGATGGTGGTGATAGTGGTGATAGTGATGGTAATGATAATGGTGGTTGGTGGTCGTGATGGTGATGGTGGTGGTGATGATGGTGGTGGTGGTAGTAGTGGTAGTGGTTGTGATAGTGAGAGTGTTGATGGTGATGATGATGGTGATGGTGATGGTGATGGTGGTGATGATGATGATGGTGGTGGTGATAGAGGTGGTGGTGGTCGTGATGGTGATGGTGATGGTGGTGATAGTGAAGGTGGTGGTGGTATAATGATGGTGATGGTGGTGGTGGTGGTGATGGTGGTGGTGGTGGTGTGATGGTGATGGTTATGGTCATGGTGGTGGTGGTGGTGGTAATAGTGATGGTGATGATAATGGTGGTTGGTGGTTGTGACTGTGATGGTGGTGGTGATGATGGTGGTGGTGGTAGTGGTGGCAGTGGTTGAGATGGTGATGGTGGTGGTGCTGATGATGGTGGTAGTGATGCTGATGGTACTGGAAATGGTTCTTACTGAGGGGTGTCCAGAATCTCCCATCTCCCACTGGATAACAAGACCCAGGATCAGGGAGAATGGATTCCAGCTTGATAACTCTGGGCTTTCTGCAAAGTGAGGCTGTGCCCCACATAGTGAAGAAGGTAACTAAGGACACGTCTCCTTTTCCCTGAGACCCCAACACCCAAGTCAAGAACCCTTGGGAATGACTAGGCATAAGGAGATTGACATCCCAGAAACAGGAAGCTCTGAATGTCACACACCCACATGCCCCCACGCCAGAATCTCATCCCTGACCCTGCTCTAATTTTTCCATAGACTTTACCATCATCTAGCAAATGTTACAATTTACTTATTTTCTATATTTAGCTCTTATTTTCATCTGCCTCCACCTGCCTCCCCACTAGAAGATAAGCTTCAGAGGGCAGGGGTTTTGTTCTGTTCACTGCTATATTCCAAATACCTAAGAGCAGTGCCTGGAATACAGTAGGTTCTCAATAAATATTTGCTGATGAGCAGCAAATGGTAAGAGGGAGGAACCCATGGCTGCTTTTGCTCCCTGGGTCCGCTCAGCTTCCTGGCTTGTTACCTGGTTTCTCCTCAAACAAACAGAGAGGGGCGGGGAACGGCCCTGGGTGCCCAGCCTGCAGGCCGTCAGAGGGGGTCAGACTGGGCCCGTGGTTGGGAAGGGGCAGAGCTCAACCCGCAGGTTGGCTCCTGACAGTGGCCATGGCCTTCAGGGGGCCTGAGCCCTGGGTCCCTGCATCTTTGCTGAGCCAGAAGCTGAAGGCTGAGGAGAAGACACTGGACCTGGAGTTTGAGATCTTGAGCGTGGGCTTCAATGAGGGGGGCAGATATGTCCTGCGACTGTCCGCTGAGAATCCCTTGCAGGTGGGCTCCGGGGCTGGGGTGCAGCTGCGAGTGAATGATGGGGACCCCCTCCCTGCCTGCTCTGCCGTCACGGATGTCATTGAGCAGCAGGATCCCGGCCAGAGCCTCACCCTCACCAGGAACAAGTTCATCTTCACTTTGCCCAAAGGTATGAAGTAGGACTGGGGGGCGGGGGGCAAGTTACCTGGAACTCCTGCCTTAGCCCCTGCCAGGGACCCCGGGGATCCTCAGGGGAACCGAGATGGGCAGGGTCGGTGCTCCAGATTGTGACTCAAAGCTCTGCCTGTGTAATCCTGGGCACATGCTGGCTTTTTGTGAAACCCTGTCTCCTTCAGTGTGACACAAGGCCACTGATGTTGTCACACAAGGTCAGGTAAGAAGGACACAGGGGGACAGGTGAGAAATGGCTCTGTGAATTTAAGACTGCTGAGCATACAGCAGGCTTGAGGCCAGTCCTGGGGAGTGGACGTTACACTGAATAACCATAGACCAAGCCCCAAGTGCCCAGCTCTGGGCACCACTTGATTGTAGGCATGGGGGGTGTGGACATAAATGAGGAGACCTGGGCCCTGCCTTCAGGGAGCTTCCAGAACAGGTGGAGAGGCAGGACTCCCAAGCAGAGAACAGTTAAGTGAGCTGGAATGAGAAGAAAACCCATGTCTAGACTGTGAGGCTACCCGGGCAGGCTGCCTGGAGGAGGAAGGATGTGAGAGAATGGGGAAACCAAGTCTCAGACTTCAAGTAGCCAGAAATCCGGGGCAGACTGAACTCTTCCCCATTCCAGGGTGGTGGTGGGACCCAGAACCATGCCACAGCCTAACAATCCTCTCTTCCTTAACTCCTCCCCCACTGTGGGCTTGGCTTGGGCGCCTTGGGTGGGAGCCTGAGAGGGCCACTCACCAGGGAAATCTTAGCCATGCAACTTCCACTCAGAGACAGGGCAGCCCAGGCTTCCCCAGGGCCCTGGTGTCCTCCTCCCCCGGCAGAGGCAGAGAGGATCCCAGAGGCCGTCTCTGAGCCCCACATTCCCTCATCCAGGCTTCTGCAAGAACGACGGGCAGCACGATGCCCAGCTGAGGGTGCAGGCCCTGAGGCTAGATGAACCCTCGGGCCAGGTGACCCAGCGGGTGGGCGAAGCCATCTTCCCCATCTACCCGCGGCCGGACCAACCCCGCATGAACCTCGAGGCACAGGAGCATGAGGACCTCTACCGCTACCATGGCAACCTGGCTCTGCTCCGGGCCAGTGCGGACCCCACAGCCCGCCACTGTGGGGGCCTGGCCTATAGCGTGGCCTTCCATGTGCACCGGGCCCCTTGGCCTCCCGCCGCAGACAGCCATCCTGGGGCTGGACAACCGGAGCTGATGCCACCACACCCAGGGCCCCGGCTCCCCGGGCTTCAGGTGGGTGCTTCCCAGGTCCCAGCTCAGGTCTGATGAGCCTGGCTGCCTCCCCAGTCCCCACTGAGCAGAGCTCCCCAGGGCTGCCCTATTCCATCTGGGGAACACACAGTCTGACAATGGACACAGAGGGTGCCAGTTTGAAGGGGCAAAGCCCACACAGAGCAAGAATCCAGCTGGCTGGAGTTTCTTTTGCCTGTGAGTATCCCCTGAGATCCTTCAGTCCCCAATCCCCATTTCACACGTTATCACCAGATTTTGGGGAGGCCCCGTGTAATGAGGATACAGAAGGCTCTGCTGTGTGCCCACCCTCAAGCTCATCTAGCTCCCACCATGGCCTGGAGGGGCTCAATCCTGAATCAGGACCCAGTAGCCTCAGGCCCAGGGGGGTCTAGTCCTTATCTTAGCTGTAGGAAGGTTCCCCAACATGGCCATGTTCTGCGACCAGGCAGTATGTCTAGGAGGCAGAAGCTGGTAGAGCAAGTAGTAGTCCATTTGACACGTGGAGAAGCTGAGGCCCAAGGGATGCTTGATTCCATTTCATGTCAACAACATTTCCTGGGGACCTGAGTGCATAATAGTGCATAGGATCCAAAGCTAGATCAGTCCTCAGGCTCAGGGTGTCCGTGGGCTTGAAGGTGCTGGATACAATGCCAGGGTCCTGTAAGGCATCGTCGGCAGGGAGCTCTGGTGAGGGCGTGTGCACATCAGATTTTGGTGCCTAGGAATGGCTTCTTGGAGGCTGTGTTATCTGGGGCGAATCTTTCATGTTTTCTTTCACTCACTTCCTTTCCCATGTAATCATCCATCAAACACTTGTTGGGCGCCGACTCTGTCAAAGGCCACGCTAGGTGGATAAGATTTAAGGACAGCCATCCCAAGCTCTGGGGAGGGTTTTCCAAGAGGAGGGACCATCACGGGCTGTCTGAGGGGAAGGGAAGTGTTGCTGGCAGGAGGACAGACTGAGGTAGGAGGCAGAAGCTACAATCCATGGCCCACTGGCCTCTCTTCCCGCAGTGTGCCGGGCTGAAGAGACCCTGTGGTGGACAGAATGGGGGGGACATGGGGGAAGCTGGGATACAGTAGTGAGAGAGTGGGCATGAATGTTCAGGAGGCGATGGGGAACCGCTGGCCGCTGGAGGGCTTGTGCGGGGGAAGGATGGGAGCTGGGGTTTAGGCTGAGCGCTCTGGCAACATACGCCAGGGACCTGGAAGTACAACCAGGGACCCAGGGACCAGTTTCTCTTGCCCAGGCACTCTGGCCTAGGTCCACTGTGGCCTCCCTCCTTCCCTCCATCGGTCAACACATACTGTTGTGGTTTTGTTGTTGTTGTTTGTTTGTTTGAGTCACTCTGTTGCCTAGGCTGGAGAGCAGTGGCACGAACACGGCTTACAACAGCCTCAACCTCTTGGGCTCAGGAGATCCTTCTGCCTCAGCCTCCCAAGTAACTGGGACTACAGATGCATGCCACCACTCCCGGTTATTTTTCTTTTTCTTTTTTTGTAGAGATGAGATCTCACTGTGTTGTCAGGCTGGTCTCAGATTCCTGGGCTCAAACAATCCTCTTGCCTCAGCCTCCAAAGTGTTGGGGTTACAGGCATGAACCGCACCTGGCAACACATACGTCTGACCACTTCCTGCATGCCCAGCTCTGTGCTGGGAGCTGAGCTTATAAAATAAGATAGATATCACAGGAGTCCCAGGTGACATTCTGGTCCCTCCGATCGCAAGCTCTCTGACTTCAGAGCCTGGGCCCTGGCTCGTGTGCCCTATGGTTTACCACAGGACTAGGCAGGCTAGAGGCTCAGAGCTGGGAAGGAGCTGTTCCCTGCCCCCAGGTACGAGCATGCCCTTGCCACCCGGGGCCATCCGCCACACAGATGGACGGTGCCCTTGAGGCTGCAGTTCTGAATGTGTGAGGCAGGGGAGGGGGTTGCTGCGGGGAAGGGGGCTGGCGAGATGGCTGGGTCGTCCTCTGCAGCTCTAATTTCTGTCATTTAAAGTCATCATCTCCCCACCACGCTCCTCTTAAAGTGTCAGATGTCTGCTTCCACCACGACAAGAAAATGGCTTTCAAAGGAGAGGAAAGTCTTTTCCCTCCAGGGGGGTGAGAAGCATGCGGGATCAGACAATGGAGACATGTCCTTCAGAGAATGGGAAGCTGTTTCAGCACAGCTCAGTCCAAGGAAGGCAGGCATCTTTCTGGAGCTGCCACGTGGAGACTCAAAGACACAGCTGGAACGATAGTGGCAAGGCTGGGCTCTCAGCAAGCAATATCCAATTCAAGGCTGAAAATGGATTTCTGGGCTCCAGATGCAAATGTCTAAGCTCAAGGCCACTTCCTCCAGGAAGCCTTCCCAACGTTGATTGCATCTCTTCCAAGTTATTCCTGGTCTTGTCTGCATCAGGTGTTTCAACAATGAACTCTATCCCATTCAGAATGTTATTGCGGGCTTGCTGGCTATTCTCCAGTTTGTATAATGTGTGTGTTACTTTTTTTAAAAACCAGAATTGATATTGGTCATGGGGTGGGGGGCAGGGGAGAAGGGGGTGGAGGGCTTCTCCGGAATCCAGAAGAATGAAGAGAGAGCAGGAGGCAGGGCTCTGTATGAATCCAGGACTTACTGATTCTGAATCACTTTGCTTCTCAACCATGGCCCGTGGGTTGCACGGTCCTAAATGGCCACACCAATGTTGGTCACAGCATCCACTGAGTCCTGGAGACTTGGGGACTGGACAGTTCATTCCCCCAAGCTAATCATAGTATGAACGGTGAACACCTTCCCTTCTCCAATCCTCAAGTTTCCTCTTCTGAGTGTGTAAGAGGAGGAGGCTTGAGGGGATGGAAGGGACTGCCCTCTATGAATACTTCGAACTCGCACAGTCACAGACTCCAGGATAGAAGCCATAATTGGGGGCACTGGGAACGTGCGGGCAGGGCTGCAGAGGGAACTGACCCACAGGGGAGGGTCCCCAGCCCGGGGTCTACCAGCCACAGGCAGCCCCTCCCAGAAGCACAGGATAGAGTTCCATCAGAGGCATCTCACCCCAAGCTGCCTCCTGTAGCCTCTTGGCAGGTTTGAGACCATATGACCACACCACCCTTGCTCCCAGAGCCCCTCCTTCTCCAGGAAGAAGGGGAATGTGTCAGACCAGAATGAGGGTGGCCTGTCTGGTGCTGGGCAGAGTGGGTCCCTGAGGCTGAGGATCACAGGAAGGTGCGGCCCAAAACCTGGCAGAGAAGCCATGGGGGCCAACTTGCTGGACTCTTTTAGGGGAAGGTGGTGCCTCTTGGAGGGACCGGAAGGGCAGGGAGGCCACAATGGCTTTGGGCTTGGAGACCCTATTGGTGCCTCCCTCCCTTCTCTGAGAGATCCCTGAAGGTTGAAGGACCACCTCCCACAGGCAGATCTGTTTGAGAGGGAAAATTTGCACTGGAAATTCCCAGGGATGCAATTTCTGGAAATGCTCATTTAAAGACGCCTTGTGTGTTACCCTGGGAGCTGGGGGCTCCCTCACCAGAGGCCCGGAGTTCGCTGCTCCCACACAGCCAAGCGCTGGGCTATGGGGGGGTGCTCCCCACCCTAGCATTTACCTCTATGAAACAATAGGCAGTTTTGTTTCATAGAAACGATTTCATTTCCCAGGAGCTTTTTAAATGACGCTTTCAAGGTTTTTTTTTTTATTCTTTCCGTTTAAAACACCTTTTTTTTTTTTTTTTTGCCCTGGAGGAGAAAGAAAGAGAAGCAAAAGCTAATAAAGCAATCACCGACTGCTGAGCACCTGGCTCTAAGCCTGTGGTTTCTGATGGTAGACTTGGCACCACAGGCTGGGGGCTTTCTGGAAGGGGAAGAGGAGGGGAGAGAGAGTGGCCACCTAGCCGTGGATAGCGGCCTGCCCAGCATCCCCGCTGCCCTCTGTCCCTAAACCGGTATCAGCCCCCGCCCAGGCTCCCCCAGCCCCAGGCCTATCCCCCTGCCTCCAGGCCCAATCGCTAGATCCGGCTCTGCTCCTTCTTGACCTGCTTTTAAATTCATTACGCCTTTTACTGCTCTCCTATTTCTATTGCCCTGGAGACCAGAATGCTCCAAGCGGGAGAGGCACACAACGTGGATTTCATTAACTTTACTCTTTACTGCCCGTTTAATCTCAAAGGGGCATGAGGGGGGGCTGTCCTGGCTAGGGGAGCGGGCACCTTTCTCTTCATGCCCCTTCGCTCTGTGCCAGGCCTTGAGGGCGCCGGCTTCCCTTGTCTGGTGAAGCCTTGCCTTCTGCCGCTCCCTGCACTCTCCTGGGCGAAGGGAATGCCAGGGGCCCATTTCACAGGTGGGGAGGCAGAGGCTCCAGAAAGGGGTGCTTGGGCTGCTACTCTCAAAGTGGTGGGAGCTGGGGAAGGTGAGGACAGGCTGAAGCAGGACTGCCAGCACCTCCCAGGCTGATGTTCCTGTCCCTGGGCACCAGGACACCTGAGCCGCCCCTCCTCCTCCTCCTTTCCTTCAAATGCGGAGGACTGGAGGCTGGTCAGCTCCTCCTTGCAAATGAGGCAGTTTTATGGGCTTTAGAAAAACACTCCAATTGTTCCCTCAATTACCCTGGAGCAGATTGAATATATTAATCTCTCTCTTAACTCGAGTTAGAGACTCGGAGGCTGCCCCTCCCCCAGTCCCCAGCCCCCAGCCCCCTCCACAGGCACGTGCTAGGGTTGGACTCCAGCCCCAACCTGGGCAGGTCAGTTCCATCCGGGCAACTGGCTTATGCCAGGGCTGTGCCCACCACCAACACACATTCACACACACACTTACATGCACATACATGCGCGCGCGTGCACACACACACACACACACACACACACACACACATGGCAGACAGCTGCTTTACATTTCTCTATCAATTTTCATTGATTTTCTCCCTTGCCACTATCTGGAAGAGCCTTTTCCTTGAGTAAACGCGATCATGGGGGCTCCCCCCTCCAGTAGGGGGTGGGAGGGGCAGGAGGGGGACGGGCTGCTCCTCCTTCTGTTCCTGTGACAACAGCCTCTAGCTTAAACACACTCTGCCCCAGGCAGCTGAGCCTGGCTAAAAGCTACCTGAGGTTTCCCTTTGTAGCTCGATCTTCTTTTATTTCAGGGGAACAAAGGCACCGTCAAGGCGTTCTGAAGGAGGAACACTGTCACCCACACAGAGAGGGGTGGGACCCGTCACCATGGTGGAGAGAGGCGGGACTGGCGCTGGCCCTGGGGTGGGTGGGATGTCGGGCACTTCCGGCCCCTCCCCCACCTCTGCACAGCCACCCTGTTAGGGAGAGAGGCCAGGGGCTAAACACACCACAATTACCCCCGGAGGCTGCCCGCTGGCTCCTCCTCCCGGGCGCACTGAAACACTCTCTGCCTACCAGGTCCTCTGGAGGAGACCCCAGAGGTACTGGGCCTCACAGAGGAGACCCAGAGATGCGTAATTTGGGGGGGGATCCCACATTTATGTCCTTGCCCAAGTCTGTCCCTCCACCCCCACCTTGCCTGAAATAATCTATATATGCCTTTGGGGTCCTATCAGGGTTGGTGCCTGGAATTTATTGGGGTGGGGTATAGCAGAGACTTGGGATGCAGCCAGCTTAGGGTGACAGGCGGGTACACTGGTGTCAAGAGGACCTGAAGGCAAATTAGGCTCTGGCATTTATTTATTTATTTTTTTGAGTTGGAGTCTCACTCTGTCTCCCAGACTGGAGTGAAGTGGCACGCTCCTGGCCACCGCAGCCTCAACCTGCTGGGCTCCGGCGATCCTTCGCCTCAGCCTTCCAAGTAGCTGGAACTACAGGCGCACGTCTGGCATTTATTTAGTAGCTGTTCAGTCTTACGCAGGTCACGTAATTTCCCTCAGCCTCCACTTCCACATCTGTAAAATGGGAGAGAGCAATTCGGTGCCCTTAATCGCTGGGAAGATTACATGAGGGAGCGCTCAGTTAGTCCTGCCCTGCGGGATGAGCTTCATGGGTTCCTGCTGTTCTCAGAGGGAGCTGAGACGTCAGTGTTGGGCGAGGCGGGTGGGTCTGGCCTCGGTTTCCACACCCAGAAAATAGGACTGCTCCTTCTTCCCCAGCCAGACTCCCAAGGGAGAGTGTTAGGAACTTGTGAGTCTCTCTGTGTCTGGCCCAGATCCCAGGTTGCAGGGGGAGAAGGCCGGCCCAGCCTGGGTGCAAGTCTGGGAAGACGCTTCATTAGCAGATTGTTGTAACCGAACACACCAGATGGCCCTGCCGCCCTCCCTCCCTCTGCCTCTCCCCACCCCAGCCAGGGGCTGACGCTGACTCACACCTCCCAGAGGGGTGTGTGTGTGTGTGTGTGTGTGTGTTTATGTGTGTGTCATATGTGCCTGGTGTCAGGGAGATGGGAAAGAAGGGGGCACCTGCCTCTGATGTCCTCCCAGCCTAGACCCAGCCCCAGTGAATAGCTGATGAACTCCAGGGGAGGTAAATCTCTAGAAATTTCCTTCCTGGTGAAAGAAGCAGGGCCAGGTGTCAGAGGACCCTGTCATAGTGACCCTTTCTGGGCCTTATACCCCTGGAAGGAGAATGCAACCCCAACTCCTGCCCAGCCAGCCTCATGGACTCCCAGACACTTGCTCACACGCAAGTATACACAGACCCACCACATCCTCCCCACGAAGAGACCCCCTCATCACACATGCTGACACACCCAGAAGCACGCCTAGAAGCACACACTGACTTGCGCTCTCTGAGGACACTCCTGGCTTCATCTCTGCACCACCATCCACCACAGGAAGCCCCCACCGAATGAGAGAGAGGCTGGGGGCGTGGCATGTATGATGTATGAGATGAGATTAAAACCTGCATGAAACCCACCCACAATGCCCCTCTAACAGTGGAGGGGGAGGGCAGCAAGCAAGGGAGACTGACAGCACCAGTGGGTCCACTCTGGCCCTGATGAGGGGTGGGCCTGCCAAGGTCAGCCCAGCCACCCCAGCCAGGATCCTGGGCTGGTTCTGCAAAGTCCTGGGGTCAGAGCAGCAGAGGTCAGCAGAGAGAAGCCCCTTACCCAGGACAAGTAAAAGATGCAAGTGGGATATCCTTCCACCATCTGGACCTGACACCTGCCCTGGACTCCAATGGGTCAACCTCCCTCAGCTTAAGATGGCCATTACTCAGCCAGGCTTGGTGGCTGAGCCTGTAATCCCACGCCTTAGGAGGCTGAGGTGAGTGGATTGCTTGAGCCCGTGGGTTCGAGACCCGCCTGGGCAACTTGGCGAGACCTCATCTCTACAATAAATCAAAAATTAGCTGAGCGTGGTAGTGCACGCCTGTAGTTCCAGCTACTTGGAAGTCTGAGCGGAAGGATCGCCGGAGCCCAGCAGGTCGAGGCTGCAGTGGCCGGAAGCAGCCACTGCACTCCAGTCTGGGCGATGGAGTGAGACTCCAACTCAAAAAAAAAAAAAAAGAAATGCAGCTGAATTTGGCATCAAGAACTCCACCTTGAGCTTGTACCTGCCTTTCCAGTCACAGCACCCAAAATCCCATTTGGGAAGCAACAGCCACAGTACACGGT
>CAUYQG010016555.1:210-16629 GCA_963574415.1 Tarsius wallacei
AAATAGGAGGAGAATCAGGAAAGAATGGTGTCTAGAGGCCAGGGAGTGCAGTGGCATGCTCACAGCCACCCCAGTGTCTACATGCTGGGCTCAGGAGATCTTTCTGCCTCAGTCTTCCAAGTATCTGGAACTACAGGCATGTGCTACAACACCCAACTAATTTTTTAAAATTTATTTTAGAGATGAAGTCTCACCAAGCTGCCTAGGCTGTTCCCAAACCTGTAGGCTCAGGCAGTCCTCTCACCTCGGCCTCCCAAAGTGGTGGGATTACAGGCTTGAGCCACCATGCCCAGCCTCAGGTTGCTTTTTAAGTGAGTGAAGCTGAGACCCACACAAGACAATGAAATCAGAATCTCGGCCGGGCTCGGTGGCTCAGCCGATAATCCCGCGCTTTGGGAGGCCGAGGTGAGTGGATTGCCTGAGCCCACGGGTTCGAGACCCGCCTGGGCAACTTGGTGAGACCTCATCTCTACAATAAATCAAAAAATTAGCCGGGTGTGGTAGCGCGCACCTGTAATTCCGGCTACTTGGAAGGCTGAGGTGGAAGGATCACCGAAGCCCAGCAGGTCGAGGCTGCAGTGGCCGGCAGCGGCCACTGCACTCCAGTCTTGGCGACAGAGTGAGACTCCAACTCAAAAAAAAAAAAAAAAAAGAAATCAGAATCTCTAGGTGTAAGGTTCTAACACCCGTGTTTTTCTTTAAAACTTTCCCAGGTGGTTCTACCAGGCAGCCTGGAATGAGAAGCTCAGTTCTAGCCAAACCCTTGACATTGGCTCACCCCTAGTCCAGCACATAGCTGGTTTTGCAGTCACATTATTTCTGTAGTATGCATAGGAGGCTACAGGATATCAAAATCCCAAAATGTTCCACAGAAAGGAACCCTGCTAAACAGCTCACAGTCTATTGCTATTACAAGGTTGCCTCATCACATATGAGATAGCCTAACCTCATCAAGTCAAATCAGGAGGAAGCAAACACTTCACGTTTAACTGGCAATTATAAGAAATGTAGCCAGGTCAGCACAGTTGAAAGAAGCCTAACAGCCTCTCCCCTGTCCCTACATGTGACAGTAGGATTTCCTATCATGTTGAAAGGAACATCATAAATCATTTTGCCTCCTAAATTTGATTATATGTTCCTCTTTATAGGCTGGTGACATCAGTTGTGACGCAGACATCAATCCACTGAAAATAGGACAAACATCTTCTTCTGTATCTTTCAAGAGTGAAAATTTCCGGCACATAAAAGAACTGGTGAGGACAGGTTAACATGTGAAAGTTTCCCTCTGTGATTCACTGTTTCACCTGGAGTCAAGGCACTTCTCTCATAAGCTGATGTCATAGAACTTTCTTATGTCACATTTGGTAGCTAATATGAATTGAGATATAGAAAATACATGCTGAAATCTAGATTATTGGAATTACTGCTAATGCCATTGCTTATAAAGTACAAGTTCCAGACTTCATGACATCAAAAGGACTCATGAAGCTACAGTGTTTATTTACTGTGCACTTTGGAAACATGGCAAAGAGCTGGGAAGATCCAGGCATGTTCTTTCAGAGGAAAACCCCTTTCATCCTCTTTTCACATAATCACTGATGTCTTTTATTTGGCTGTGAAATATGCTGCTACCCTTCTCTATTTTTCAATATTTTATTATTTCTTGCTCCCAAGCTCTGCCACCTTCTTTGAGAGAGACTAGTCTAGCGTCGAGCGCGGTGCTTGGCACATATGGTATATTCAGATGAGTAAACATTTAGTAAGCGATAAACTCTAAACAAACCACAGTTCTCTGCTATGAAGAATATTAAAATTCTCCTGGTTTTCTTTTATTGCAATTGTTTTATTTTGTGAATTATGGGGAAAACGGGGGTCTAAAATTGTATTTCCTTTAATACAAATACACAAATAGATATGTGTGTACTGTAACATGGGTAGATCATACTACCTTATGGCCTTAGGCATAGGCCAATATATCATAGACTTTTTAAAAATAGACTTCATTTTTAAGAGGATTTTTAGGTTCATAGCAGAATTGAGTGAAAGGTACAGAAGTTTCCCATATACCCCTTCCCACATACCCCTAGCCTCCTCCACTAGCAAAATCCTGCACCAGAGTTATACATTTGTGACAACTGATGAAACTATACTGACACATTATTATTACCTAAAATTCAGTTACATTAGGTTTCATTCTTGGCATTGTTAAAATCTATGCTGTGGATTTTGACAAATGTATAATGACATGTATCCCCCATTATAGTAGCATGCAGGGTGTTTTCGCTGCCCTAAAAATCCTCTGTGCTCCCCTACCCACAGCTCTTGAAACTACCAATCCTTTTATTGTCAATTTTTAAAAAAAAATATATAAGGCATCCATCCTTATCATTAGGTTTAATGACTAAACTGTAACACATCTCTTATATGTTTAATAACTTAATTGACTATTACATTGTTGATAAACATGACTTATTTATGACTTTTTGTTTTCTTGGGTTTTTTAAGGCTTAGAAATAATGCAATAAACAGGCTTGATGTACTTTGTTCTACACACTTTTTATTACCTCCTGAGACAATTTTCTATACAGGAAATTGATGGGGCAAAGGGAGTGTACTTTTTACATTTTGAGACATGGTCCCAAGTCCCTTGAAGAAGGATTACAATTATTAATAGTTTATGAGATTGCCTGTTTCCCTAGATCCTTCCCAGCACTGGGTTTTATCTATTTTTGTACAGTTTTAGCATTTGTTTTTAATCCCCATACTAACTCTCTCTCTCTCATCATTGACACCCTATAAGAACTGCAAAACTGCTTCCTGTAGAAATGTTACCTGCTGGCTGAAAGACCTTCACATGAAAGGAGAATATTTTGTTAATGTGTCTACCAGAATTTGGAATGGGACTTTTGCATCAGTAAGTATCAGCTTTACTTATTGGATTTATCAAGAGCAAGGAAGCATAAGACTTCAGTGTCAAGAAGTTCTCGCCCTTTGACAAAATTAGCATTCTGGCTAATGTCAGCAGTGTCCAGATAACCCAGAGCAACTGTATCCTGAAAGTCAGCATGTTTCTGTCCTTTTCCAACACTTGTCCAATCTGTCTGTGCCTCAGCCACTTGAGGTTCTTGTAAAAGGGTCTGCTTTTTAGACTCCATGTAACCTACCACATCAATGAGAATGGTGTCAAGGTCGCCTCTGCTGCCCTGGGCTACTAGGCTGCCTGCTTTGTCTCCCTCCACAAGCTCTCAATGTTTTCATTTTCCCAGTCTCCTCCACCACACCTAAATTGAAATGTCGATGTCTCTGTCACTCATTCCTTGAGCTCTCAGCTAATTGCTTGATTGATCTCAACCCACCCAGCAGATAAATCCAGCATAGGGATTTAGAGCTAGGTAACCCGTCTGCTCTCCTGTTTCTCCTGTTTTACCCTTTCTCTGATAAAAGAGCCCAGTGAGCAAATGACTTCTTAAGTTACTTCAATCCTCGTGAAAAGTTTGAAGAAGGTGCCAAAACAATGTCAGAGCTGTTTTTCCATTTGACAGTAGTAAGTCTACCTTAGTGATATTTGCTTTCAGCAGAGACTTTAGTAACCAGAATTTCAGTCTGGCATGAAAAAAATATAAGAATAGACAGGCCTCCTTAAATCTGTTTTAGTGGCCAGCCATTCCTTTTCCCAACATGGGCACTGATGGAGGTGGCAACATAGAAATTAGCCTGAAACTTCCTTGGGGACTTTGTGGCACTCATTGGATGTTTGTTTTTAAGTAAGATGGTTACAATCAGACTCTATTCCCTTTTTTTTTTTAAGCATTTCAGGATCTCGCTAATAAATCCCAATCCCTGCTATAGAATTGTGTGTAAAATTAGGAAACTGAATTCCTTCCA
The DNA here is from genome assembly GCA_963574415.1 of Tarsius wallacei. Lineage (NCBI taxonomy): Eukaryota > Metazoa > Chordata > Mammalia > Primates > Tarsiidae > Tarsius > Tarsius wallacei. The sequence continues at coordinate 4,096 of CAUYQG010016555.1, forward strand.
AACTTGTCCATGGAGTGAAAATAGAAGCAATATTCTTGGATTTAGGAGAAAAAGGAATAGTGAAAGATGAGAAAAAAATACAGAATTGGGAAAGTGAGGAGTTGGACATGTCTTTTTGCTTGCTTGCTTTTATTTTGGTTTCTTGTTAGTTGCATTTGCTTTCAAGTCCTCAGGACAATTCCCAATCCATAAGATGTGAGGCTTGCCCTTAGTTGTACCACCTTCCCAGTTTGCTACAGTGTGGTGCTCAGTTTTACCACTGATTCCTGGCTTCTTCGGTTTGAGTAATAAATGTTTTCATAGCAGACTTTGCCAACTGGAAAAGATCACTGACTGTCGAACATCAAAATGCAATCACACCAGCTCTGTAAAACACATTTGGTTTTTCTTGAGTTTGTTTAAGGCTACATCATTTTAACTATGAAAACGTTAAAGTATCTTCCCAACGGTCTTCAGAAGCAGTGGTTTTATTTCGGGGAGCAAACTTCCTAGGAAGTTTATTATGTATGTTTTTTTCAACATGGTTATGGTGGTTAAACTGAGAAAACACCCTTGAGAGTTATTGTATGTCAAGCCCTACACATCTTCCTCCTTCATGAAAAGACAAATGTTTATCTTCGCCTTGTTTTCAGCTATTTTCACAGCAAAGGGGATGTTTCTCAGACCACCTAGGAGATCCAGTCTGAAATGTGGATTTTACTTACTGTATTAGAACCCCTTAATGTACTGCCTGGTGTTGCCACCCTTTTTCTGAGGTAATACAACCCAACTTAACATTTTGAGAAATTTCATCTCGAAGTGACTGCTGAGGCCTCCAAATTGATGGCAGCGTTGGCTGCCAATTGCAAGGAAAAGCCCTGATGAATGCTAGCAGATGTGTTACTTCACTCTCCAGATGTGTGTGGTTTGCCTACCTCTATTAGTTAACCAGGCAGGATATTGTGCACCTGTGAAAAGGGCCTATTTTGGGAGTGCTGTAAGAAAAATTCTTTAAACTTTTTGATGAAAGTCTACAAGGACTGTGAAACCAGCATTCACTTAACTACTACTTAAAAAAAAAAAAAACTTAAACCATTATCAATACTCTTAATGTTCCCTCAGTGATATTTAAGAGACTGGGGATCAGGGTTAACTTGTGACAGAATCATCTATCTTAAGAAAATTAAGAGGAACCAGAGGCAAGCCAGTGGAAAGGAAATAAACTGCTCAGTGTTTGGAAATACATTCTCTCTTTCTGGCTCCTTGATATAGTTTAATAAATTACCTCATGGAGTATATTGAATCATGTGCCCTAGTAACCAGAAAAACTGAGTCCTATAAGCCAGAGCACATGAAAGCCACTCTGAAGTCTGAGCATTGCATTGTGTTTCACGGTAAGCACCAGGCCCAATATTTGCATTATCGAGAAAACAACAACAGTGAAATATACACATCAATAATATTTCCATTGAAAAATAGATTCCTTTTCTGTAACTAAGCCAAACAATGCATGTAAGCTTATTTCATATTTGGAGGTCGCTGGTTACACAATGTACAATGTTTTCTTCCTATGTCCCTGTCCCAAATTTAGTATTACCTGATAGAAACAGTTAGATTAGGAAATATGAAATTATTATTGATGTGATGTAACATGCCAAAAGTCTCAGGGAGTCTGCTGCTGACATGCATGGTTGAGGTTCAAATGTACCTTTGGACAAAATGATCTTACGGACATGTAACCAGAAGAAAAGTTCTTTTCCCTTTTAAATGTTGACTTTCCATTTCGTTATGTAACTTATTCAGGTAAGCATACAAAAATACAAAGTTTGTAATTTTTTCTCATATCACAAACTTGATTAAGTTTTTAAAAATCTGAACTATGATCTTTCTCAATTAAAGATATTCATTTTTCAGCCCTTGTGTTTCAACCCTGTTTTCAAGTTCAAATCCCCCCAAGGAGATATTAACCTGCTGATACCTAAATTCTATGATTTGGCTTCATTTGTGGTGGTAGGGCCCAGTAATCTGCATGTTTTCAAGGTATCCCAGGTACTTCTGAGGGTCAGTCTCTGTTACATAGTGCTGGTTGAGGCACACACAGAGTCTTGACTCTTCAGAATTAGAATCTACTTTTGTCACTTTCCATCAGAAAATGAATAATCATCCACATGCTAGGTTTCCAGCATTTACTGCTGCTAAGATAAGATATATTCTGTATTCTTATGTTTCAGTCGACTTTCCAGACAGTACAGCTGACGGCGGCTGCAGAAATCCACACCTATAACCCTCAGATATACGTGATTGAAGATAATACAGTTATGGTGAGCGCCATCTCATCCCCTCCCATAAGCCTTAGAATCTACAATAGGCATTTCATTTCTAAAAACTTGGAATAGTCTTCTCCCCTATATGTATGTAGGAATATCTGACTAAAACTTTAAACAGCTGATGTTTGTTCCATTGAACTTTTTGCTACTCAGGAAGTTCGGTGATATACTTGTCCTCTTCCATGCCCCTCCCCATGTGGGCAAAGCTGGCGTTCCTAGAAGTGGTGACTAACTGAAAGGCACAACAAGCAGGGTTCTTTCTTATTGGGGACTCCATGGCGTCTTTGCCATGACTATATCAGCACCACCAGTTCCTCCTTTCTCCTCCTACTTACATAAAACTGTCTAGAGGTTAGTCCACAAAATCAAAGTCATGCTTATTTAAATCATAAATTGTATTTTAGAGTATTTTTAAAGAGAGTGCTGAAGCATGCTTCATAAATAAGGCACTTATAAGAGGGTTTTTTAAAAATAGTACTCCTTCAACTAGACATTGACACTGTGTGACATGTCCATTCATTAGATCTTGCATTCTAGAAAACTATAAATGTTCCCCTTGATTAAACAACAACAAAAAAAAGCTTTTACAGAGAATGTACTTTCACAGAAAACAAAGGTTCTCTGTTCTAAGAGTTGGCACGAGACAATTTTCCTTTGCACTGAAACTCTGGTTAGAATATGCCATATTTAGATGTAGTGGGAGTTCCATGCCCAGCTAATCTGCTGGCAGAGCCCTGAGTGTTTTAGGATGCTTGTGTTAGGAGTTGGAAGCCAGTTCAAGACTCTGTCCCCAAGGCCAGCTTGGCAGTTGGCCCCAGTCCACTGTTCCAGCCTTCTGACTTGGTTAAAAAGCTCATGACCCCATGAACTCCGGGCTTCCTCATTCAGTGCCTGAGAGTGGAGCTCCTAGCACGGCTGCCCCACTCTTGTCCCAGCAAAAATCATCCCACACAATAGAGGACACTTTTCTGCCTCTGGTCTAGGAGCCTCAGTGAAAGCCCACACCCTCTCTTCAGCGGAGGCAAATCAGAAATGGAAAATCAGAAATGGGGTCAAAGGAAATGCAGACTTCAAATTAAAAGTGCTATGAACTTAGCCTAGGGGAAAAGTATAGAGATATTTTTAAAAGCTTACTTTAGAAAAATGTAGTGTTCAGACAATATGAGACTTACTGAAGACTGTTTTTTAGAAAGCTGTATTAAATATATTAATTAAAAATCCAAGTGAACAATTTTAATGCACCCATTAGACTTTTATTTTCTTAGTTTACTTTGAGCAATACTCATAAATAACAGAAGCCTACTGTCACTTGTGTCTATGGAAATATTTTTAAATCCAAACAATAATGTGAATAATTTTTTAAAATAAAGTTTTGAATCTAAAGAATAACTTGATGCATTTCTGTATGATCTACATTTCTGATGATAGGTAACTGTTACATTAACTTGAATCCCTGACCCACTTAAAAATCTGATCCAAATGTTATACTCATGGGTCCAGAGGGATCAATGGACCCCAGATTAGGAGAGCTGTAGAATAGAGAGAAGAAAGCATATTTCTGCCATTAAGCAGTGAACCATATGAATTTATAGTAATTTATAGTCACTTTGTTCTTCCATTTATCCAGCCTCGTTTTAGCTGCTGAAGATACAAATGAGAAGAAATACAGTCACCAAGGCCTGCTCCAAGTTTAGTCTAGCCCATAAATTATATTGCAATTTAATGTTAAATCAAGTAAACAAATTAAATAGTGTCCTCTTATATTGTTTCAAAATATAGCCCTGTAGGAATATTTTCTGAAGAAAACAGTTAAGGCCCTTCCCCCAATTAAAGATCAAAAAGACCAAGCAGTTTTACTGTTAAAATCCAGGGCAGCCATTCCATTAACAGCTCCATAAAGATTGCCAGGAAGTAGACATAAAGAATCCTAACTAGCCTTCAGAACAACTTTATCACTGAAAAGGTCAATTTGAGCCTTGAGATATGATGTCTACTTTTTCAACAATTGATATCAACCTTGAATGAGATTTAAGTGAAATCTTAGAAACCCAATACAAAGTTGCTGTTGTTTTATCACAATGAGTTGTTCTTCACCACCCTCCCCAAGGCTGTTTGCCTTCACTTGGTGATATGAATCTATGCCAGAAATTGAAGTTCCTATTTCATAAATACTTAAAGCATCTGAGGTTATCAGGCATGATGGAGCCACAAAATACTGATGTAGGTAAAAGGGGAAACTAGAAAACATGTATTCCTTATCTGAACTTTGCAGGAGTGTTTTCTCCAAATATGTTCTGCACAATGTTTGAGGAATGCCATCAAGGGCAAGTCATGTCACCTTTCTAGAGCAATCTACCTTCATTCATATAACTAGAGAATTGACTGGACCATCTTCCTTTTTTTTTTGGTGCTAAAATAACTCAATTGTGAACATACATTTGCAGGTTCCCCTTACAATAATGAAACCTGACGAGAAGGCTGAAGTGCCAATAGGAGTTATAATAGGAAGCATACTTGCTGGGATCCTTTTGCTGTTAGCTCTGGTTGCAATTTTATGGAAGGTAAGAAAAGTTTCATATTTTAAAATAGAGGGCTCCTGAAGGCCTCTGTCTTGCATTTGTTTACAAAACAGCAACTTTAGCTTGTATATGGTACCTCCTCTATCACTAGGAAAAGAGAAATGCAAGTCTGTCTACAATTTCTTACTCATGTCTTTAAAAACAATCCGTAAGAATTTTATCTTTTTTTTTAATATTCCTTTCATCTAGAGTCCTGAATGTTTTGTTCAGCTTCAAATAAGTAGACTATGAGAAATTTAACTTTATGCAATTCAGCTGAGCTCTCCAGATACAAATTTCCTCACTGGAGGGGTGATAGATACCAGGTCAGCAGTCTGCACACCACTCTCCAGAGCCACAGAGATTCCAGGAGGTGCCTCAGAGCACGTAGGTGGCCAAGGGGACCAGAGGCACCATACAAAATAAGCCATGGGTGGTAACATGTGTATGTCATCATCTTCACAGCTCGGCTTCTTCAAAAGAAAATATGAAAAAATGGCCAAAAATCCGGATGAAACTGATGAGACCACAGAACTCAACAGCTGAATCACCCAGCAGATGTAACTGCAATGGGAACTGGCAGCATCTCAGCCAGGCATTGCTATTTGTGTGAATGGATTTCTTTTTAAATCCCAGGGATTTTTTGTTTTATTTTGTTTTGTTTTTACTGTCATAGGTAATCTAGCCTGGTATTTTATTTTGAAAGAAAACTGCAGGTCAGTTTGGAATGAAGAAACTGTGGGTGGGAATTAGGGGTATAAAGGGTGAAAGACTTATTTTATATGAGGGGGGAAAAAGTAATCTTTAAACTGGCTGGTCCAGAGTTTACATTCTAATGTGCATTGTGTCAGAAACAGGAAATAGGCCAGGTGCAGTGGCTCATGCCTGTAACTTTGGGAGGACAAGGCGGGAGGCTTTCTTGAGCTTAGGCGACCCAGACCAGCCTGAGCAACATAGCAAAATCTCATCTCTACAAAAAAAATTTTTTTAAATCAGCTGGGCATCACCACCATGTGCCTATAGTCCCAGCTACTTGAGAAGCTGAGGGGGAAGGACTGCTGAGCCCAGTAGATCAAGGATTTAGTGAGTCATGATCCTGCCTGCTACATTCCAGCCTGGGCAACAAAGTGAGATCCCAGCTCAAAAAAAAAGAAGAAAAAGAAAAAAGAAACAGGAAACAAGTCCAAGTATGACAAGTTTTAAAGAAAAATACACTTTCTCAGATTTTGTTCTCCTTAAAATGCTTGTCTTTAAACAGTAACAACAAAAGTGGAAGTACCTGGTATTAATATATATATATTAATTAATATATATATATAAAGTGCTTCCACTTAATGTGTAATTTTCATGAATATTGATGTTAACGAGAGGAGAAAAATATAGGTTATTTTTCAATTTATGCTGCTCATCCAAAGTTGCTACAGAGGTTAAAATTTGCTGTTGGTTCTTTTTAGTCCACGCTGCTTCTTCAGGGTTCCATCTTGCTATGATTATCAAAATGTGCTTGAATAACTGACAGGAGCTTAGAGTATATCTCCTACGGGGAAATTGCCATTGAACTTGGGGGAGGAAGTATCATAGAGGCCAAGGCACAGAATTTTGCTTAAAACCCAAAAAGATAACAATATTTATGGTAAAGGAGTGTCTGTTGGAGGCCCAGTCTGCACCAAAGAAAGGAAAAGGAGAAAAATCTCCTTTTTCTTTTAGGATGCACAACAGTTCTCTTTTAAAACTTGAATGGCGGGTGACAGGGACCGAGTGAGTTTTTGAAAGAAGAAGAATTTCTTTGGCAGCTCCCCTCTTACTGAACCACTCTCCCAACTCCTGATGTCCGCACATTTCAGAAGGCCTCTGAAGCCTGCCTCCCTCTCCAGGGCTGCCTTCCTTTATCCCTCCTCCAGAGCTCCCACTCCCTCAGGAGGCTGATCTATACCAGGTATTATTAGGAGGAAAAAGTAATCTGTTTAATCATACACTTGCATGAATTACTTTATAAACTCCTTAACTTCAAGGAATGATTTTCACTGATTGCTGAATATGTAAGGAAAATAAGGCCGAGTGAACTTCAGGGAATGTAGACAAGAACTTGCAGATGAGGCATTGGAAACCACCACCTTAGATGCATTCTCTGTGCCTCTCTTGTTTCCATAGTATTAAAACTTCCCTCAGAGTGAATCTCACCCAGGCAAGTGTGTTGGAAAGGCAGATCCTGAGATTATGCAGTCAGATTAAGATGAGGCCCAGTAATCTGCATTTTAACAAGTACCTCAGTCTTTATTATGTAAACAGACCACGCTTCGAGGAACACCACCCAGTTCTACTTTTTGTACCTTCTTTCCTCTATTTCTGAGCCCACAAACTCTCTAGAAGAGACCTGGAGGAAAAGGGAACAGCCGTTGCATACCTAAAGCTTTGGACAAGTCCTCGACCTCTATAAACTTAAGTGTCTTCATTATAAAATGGGAAGACTGGGTTGGAGCTCAGCAGTGATGCTTGTAGTTTTAAAAGTCTATGATCTGGAATTCCTATAACACAAATGGACAATTCTCCAAGAATTTAACTTGGAAAAGATGTCAGAGGAAAACAGGTGTCTGCCCACGTGCATATTCATAACCTCCACTACCCTCGTCTGGCACCTGTGTTAGCAGTCCAGAGTTATCTGTATGTTTAATGACTTACTTTGTATTTGACAAAGCAAAACAAACAAGGAAAAAAAGAAGACAATTAGCCACACAATATCAGGAGTTTATAGCAAAAACAGCATGGTATTCTCTAGTTTGATGAGCCAGAGCACAAGTCTTCTAAGGCTGTGTGAATTCACTGCTCCATTCCAACCAACATTTTATTAAAAAAAAAAAGAATAATGCGGAAACTGGTTATTAGATTGATAAAAAAATATTTAACAGCCGAGCATGGTGGCACACCTATAGACCCAGCTATTTGGGAGGCAGAGGCAAAAGGATCCTGTGAGCACAGGAGTTTGAGTACAGCCTGGGCTACACAGCAAGACCTCTATCTCAAACAATGAAAATGGAGAAAAAAAGAATACTTAACAAACCACTTATTACTGTGTATATATTCATACTAGCTTTTCAATGTGTTATGTAAAAAATTATAGCACATCCTTCCTTTTATTTTACTCTTCCTCACCTTCCTTAGATAAGTACTAAACACACACACATTGAGCTTGAGAGCCTTTGGCTAGCCTTGCCTTAAGTAATCGGCCTCAATTACACTGTCTCCAGGAATTAGTTAGATTACTATAAACTAGAATAGTAGCCGCTTATTTCTTCACCGTTGAACACACTAGGTAGGGCAGGGTTTCTCAACCTGGGCCCTGTTGTCATTTTGAACCAGGTGATTCTTCCTTGTGGGAGTCACCTTGTGCCTTGTAGGATGGTCAGCAGCATCCCTGGCCTCTGCCTACTAGATGCCAGACCATCCTCCCCCTGCAGCTGTGACAATCAAAAAAAGTCTCCAGACATTGCGAAATGCCTCCTGGGGGTAGGGGGTGGGGGTATTTCTCAAGCACTTTTAAGCAAATGTAAATATTCACCCAAGAAATTAAGGGTGGAAAAAAAATTTTTTTTTTTAAAGCAGAATTTATTGAGAGGACAGAAAAGCTCCCACAGTGGGAAGGGACCCAAGGGGTTGCCCGAAAAATGTTCTTTGAATAAAAGCTATGTGTTCCTACTCAGCCATACTTTTGCTTTAAAAGTAAGTAGAGTATAGGGCATAAAAGGTGTCATATTAAAATTTCCATTTCATAAATGGTGTATAGACAAGGTCTATAGAATGTGACGAAAACTTTGCATTGCTTCATGCATGGCTGCCATACAAGCCTCACAAAACAGTAACACAGTAAAATAGCTTATGAAGAAACTGCATTGAGATTTAAAATTGTGCATCACTCATTTCAGCAGCAAAATTAGAACTCCTAACTGGACAGAAGTTTTTTTCTAGCTAGCAATGTTATTTTTGTAAAATAGTGAAAGTTATCTATCAACTGTGAAGAGCAAAGAAAACTAAAGCCAATTTAATATAGTCATACAAGTGATTATACTAAAAATTATTATATGTATAGTATATTTATCCTGATATACAGCTATAACTCAGTATATTAAAATCTCATAAATCAAGACATCATCAAACAGAAGACAGGGTTCCTTAAACTGAGATCCCCGAGCCATCTATAATATTTCAATCTGCACACATAAAGCAATTGTATACACAACTTTTTAGGACTATGCCCTCTGTATACATTCAAGCATACCCATTTTAATCAATTTGAAAGATTAATTTAAACATCTAGAGGTGAAAGATAAATATGGGGTAACGTTTGAAATAAATGAAAATGTTAACTACTTTGAACTTTAAAGAATGAAAATGTAGCCACTATGTAAATATTAAAAGATAGCTTCATATGTACTTGATTTATTTTGGCAGATGAAGTCAAAATATGAATGTATATATTGCACAACTATATTAAAATGTATGTTTTTTAAATAAGAAATTGTCTTGGATATTTTCCTTCATACACAATGCATGAATCTTTGTTAAGATATTATAGGTATGTTTGCTGTTTATGATGAAATGTTTTGCCTTTTTTCTCTCCACCAAAACTATAAAAATAAATGCATGTTTGTACAAAAAAATTGCACAATTCTTTTTATTTCTGAGAAACAAAAATTAAACTGAGGTAGTAACCAACAGAAACTAGTTAGCAGCTTTTCTCATGCTGAAGTACAAGAATTAAACAGAAAAGTTTTATTAATTGTAAATCACCCTTTTCATGGCATGTTATTGAATATCATTAAAATTGTTTTTAAAATAAGCTATTTTCTTTGAGTTTTGATGTTTACAAGTTATACATTTTTCTGTATTGATCTTATATATTCACTTTGCTTTAGAACATAGTCAAGACTCTAAGAAGACTGAAGATGTAGCTTGCCATAGGTGTCCAGTCTGTTATGTCTCTAGTAGTGACCACAAGGATGTTTGTAGGAGCCTTAAACTGCCTTCAAAGTTTAGGAACTTAGTGAAAAGTAATGCTCCTCAAAGTGCAGTCCATGGACAGGCAGTACGGCATCACCTAGGGCCCTGTTAAACAAATGCAGATCTCAAATGCCACCTGGAACTAAACTCCAGTTGGAAGCTTAACAAGATTCCCAGATGATTCATAATACATTAAGCACTGCTCTAAAGCAGGAGTCCCCAGCCCACAGGCCACAGACCAGTACCAGTCGATGGCCTGTTAGGAACCAGGCTGTGCACAGTAGGTGAGTAGCAGGCAAGCAAGCAAAGCTTCATCTGTATTTACAGTCATTCCCCATCACTCGCATTACACCGAGCTCCATTTTCTGTCAGATCAGCAGCGGCATTAGATTCTCACAGGAGCATGAACCCTGTTGCGAACTCTGCATGCAAGGGATATAGGTTGCGAACACCTTATGAGAATCTAATGCCTGATGATCTGAGGTGGTGATGCTAGTGCTGGAGAGTGGCTGCAAATACAGATTAACATGAGCAGTGAGGTTTGACTGCACAGAGCCCATAATAAATCAGTTTGCTTTCAGATTTATATTAAAACCCTGTGAGTGAATGGCAATGAGTTGATGTACTTCAATTGTACAGCTGCCATCTGGTGGCAGGCTTTAATCAGAATCTGACACTTATTTTAGTCCACACGTGGCCTGCCTATTATTTTATTTACCACTTCCATCCATACCTCTTTCCTGTACTGCATACTTGTCTCAGTCAGTTTTAGAAAGCCCACAGGCTGACCATAGCCAAAATGAGTAAAAAACAAATGTCACTGGAAGAACTTTTTTGAAAAGAGGGAAAGACCCACTGATGAGACAGCTGAAGACTTTAAGACTGCCAACAAAAAGAAACCTTCATTAAAAAGAAAATATCAAGAGTTCAATTTAAATGATGGGTTAATTACCACAGGTGAATCACATTCTCCAAGCCCGCTTTGGATAATAAGTGGCAACCAGCTATCCAATGAAGTCATGAAAACCTTCAAAACTGCTTCATCACATGGAGACCAAACACCCTGCATGAAAAGACACTTTGGAGTTTTTTCAAAAGGAAAAAAAAAATCGTGAACATAAAGAACAGAAGCAATTATTGAAGGCCATCACTTCATCAAATGTGTCTGCGCTGACAGCAATCATTCTTAGTGGCTAACCACATTGCTAAAGCTAAGAAGCCCTTTACTATTAGTGAAGAGTTGATCTTGCCTGTTGCTAAGGACATTTGTCAGGAACTATTTAGAAGAGGTTGAAGTTCAAAAGGTGGCAGGTGTTCCTTTTTGGGCTAGCACCATAACTAGACAAGTTGATGAAATAGCAGAAGAGATTGGGGAACAATTGTTAGAGAGGATTAGTAAGTCACCATGGTATGCAAACCGGGTTGATGAGTCTACCACTTGTTTTTGTGTGGCATATTTTTCAGGAGGATGTGCAAAAAGATATGTTATGTGCACTTTTGTTGCCAATCAATACTATAGCTGCAGAACTATTCAAGCCTTTGAGTGATTACATATCTGGAAAACTGAACTGTCATTTTGTGTCTGTATATGCAAGGACATAGTGGCTGACATGACTGGACAGCTTTCTGGTTTCGCTACTTGGGCCAAAGAGGTCGCTTCTGAATGTGAGTCTATACATTGTGTCATACATAGTGGAATGCCGGCTAGCCAGAAATGTCACCTGAACTTAACATTTTGCAGGATGTGATTAAAATTATCAACCACATTAAAGTATATGACCTTAGCCCACATCTGTCTGCACAGCTTTGTGAGACGGATGCAGAACACACACATCTCTCATACACAGATGTGAGATGACTTTCTAAAGGTAGATCACTGGCCAGAGTTTTTAAGTTACAAGAGTCACTCCAGAGATTTCTTTTAGAACAACAGTTATCACTGGCAGCATGTTTCAGTGACAGAGAATGGGTCGCAAAACTTGCTTACTTGTGTGACATATTCAATCTGCTCAACGAACTCAATCTGTCACTTCAGAAGAGAAAGACAGACAACTGTGCTCAAGCCAGCAGATAAAGCAGCTACATTCAAAGCCAAACTGGAATTATGGGAGTGATGAATGAACACTGGGATTTTTGACATGTTTCAAACATTAGCAGAGATTTTTAAAGAGACTGAGTCAGGGTCTTCTTTCTCCTAGTTAATGCATCATCACCTATCTCAGCTTTCAAAAAAGTTTGAACGTTACTTTCCAACCACAAAAAAAACCCCAAACAGGGAAGGAATGGATATGTGCCCCATTTGTGAATAAGCCAGGTGAATTAACTTTGTCTATGGCTAGAAGAGAATCAACTGCTTGAGATCACAAATGATGGTGGCCTTATAATATGTTTGAGACAACTTCAAATCTCCAAATCTTCTGTACTGGTGGAGTATCCTGAGATTGCCACTAAAGCACTGAAAAGCCTGCTTCCATTTTCAATGTCCTATCTTTCTGAAGCAGGATTTTCTGCAGTGAAAGCAATCAAAACAAGATAACAGAGTAGACTGGACATAAGCAACACACTTCGGGTGTCACTGCCTCCCATCACCCCCAGATGGGACCATCTAGTTGCAGGGAAACAAGCTCAGGGCTTCCAATGATTCTGCATTATGGCGAGTTGTAGTTCATTATATA
>CAUYQG010016557.1:0-14100 GCA_963574415.1 Tarsius wallacei
ATGCCTCTGCGGTGTCCGTGGACAAGTTCCGTGTGGGGGAGCAGGCCCCCTGGGAGAGATCTGGAGTCTTTCTGTGTCCTCTTCTGCGGAGGTCTCACAGACCACGCTGCCCGGTCGCCATCTTGGCCCCTCCTCTCAGGAATGTTAATATTTAGGTCAGTTGATTGCATAAAAACACTGTTGTATGTCCATGTCAGCTGTGGAAAAAAGTGTTCCTTTTCCTGTTCTCCATCTGCGACATCTTTTCTGTATTTTTAATTTAATCTCCCCATACAGCACATCTCTAAAGTTTTGTCCTGATGTCCTATGTTGCCCTGCCCCCTTTTCCTCATTGGCTTATCAGCATCCTGTGGGTCTGCTTTCTGTCCTTGTCTGTGAGTCTGGAGAAGCTCCTGACACTTGCTACCTTGAGGCTTTGCATCATGAAATCACAAAATTTGCCTGGTGGAGTTCTTTCTGCCCTGTAGGCAAATGTGTTTTGAGCAGGAAAATATACGCATATATTCGTTCAACATTTATTAAACAAATGTTTATTAGATATCACCATGGGCTTAGCATTTTACTAGTCCTAAGGGAATAAAGATGGGCAAGGCATGAAAGAGTTTCTAATCCAAAAATAAAATACTATTTATTGAGAATTTGCTAGGTGCTATATAATGTGTGATTTCTCAATGCATTTCATTTAATCCTCACAATGACTTCATGAAGTAGATTTTTTTTTTTTTTTTGAGTTGGAGTCTCACTGTCACCAAGACTGGAGTGCAGTGGCCGCTCCCGGCCACCGCAGCCTCGACCTGCTGGGCTGATCCTTCCGCCTCAGCCTTCCAAGTAGCTGGAACTACAGGTGTGCGCTACCACGCCCGGCTGATTTTTTTTTTTAATTGTAGAGATGAGGTCTCGCCAAGTTGCCCAGGCGGGTCTTGAACCCGTGGGCTCAGGCAATCCACTCACCTCAGCCTCCCAAAGGCGCGGGATTACAGGTTGAGCCATCGAGCCTGGCTGAAGTAGATATTTTAATCCCCATTTATATATGAAGGAAAAAGCACAAAAAGTGTAAGTTATTTGCCAAATTCACACATCTTGCAAATGAGGTCTCTAGAACTACAGTCAATCTGACTCAGGGGCCTTGAAACAAACCAGAGTTCAAATCTTCACTCAGAATGCAGGTGATTTGGGATATATTTCCCTGAGCTTATTGCATATCCCATCTTTAGTTTCTTTCCTGGAAATGTAAGGGAGTTCTAAGGAAGTAGAACAAAGAGTATCAGTTACTCTCACACATTTTGCTTCGAAGGGTCAAAATTGCTGCGTTTCTTTTCGAAAGTAATATGGCATATATAGCAAGACACTTTAAAACTTTAAACCTAATTATAGCCCTTCTGGGAATCTACTTTGAAGAAAGAACCAAAAAATATGGAAAGTGCTTTACTTCTGAGGATAATTTTGAAATGGTATAAAGAGAAGTAGAAAATATCCTTATGCTGCATTTAGATGTGCAAAGGAAATATAACTTACCTTTTCTTTTTTCCTGTAACCTACTTAGTCTTTCTCTTGAGTGTTTATCCTGCCATCTCTTCACGCTCTTTCTGCCCTGTGGGTAAAGTAGAAATCTAAATGTATTCTCATATGGTTAGTTTAGCTCAGTCTCTTTGGAATAAATTCTCAGTCATTCACATCCTTACCCCTCCCTTTGGTCCTCACCAAGATGGCATCTGGGTTTGGAGGGAGGGAGTAAATGCATCTTTATGGTTGTCAGCAGACCATGTAAGTACATGCATATGGCTTTGTTCTGTACTCTGCTTCTTTTGGACTCTGTCGATGATGATCCTTTTCTCTGGACATTCTGCTGTCATCTGATGCTGAAGTTTTAGGTGGTGAAATTATGGTGGGCTCTTTGGGCACAACCAGGTTCTGGTGGCTGACTCAGTACTGCCTCAGTTCAGGCTAAAGTTGTGAATCTTCTGAGTCTGAGGTCTGCTAGTGACCCCTATTCCCCTCATTCAGTCCTTGGCATAGGTACAACTTTCCTTGTAGCCCTCAGCTTCAGGGTCAAGCCATGTCTGAGAATCAGTATAAGGGAACTGCCCAATCTGAGTCTCAACTTTCCCTCAGCTGAGGGCAGGCAGGAACATCTGCCCATTACTTTTCAGATGCAATTGCTAACCTAGGCTGTCTCTCTGCATGACTCCCTGGCAATATTAGGTTACTACCTTGGTACCCAGTGAAGCATCATCCAGAGTGCCAATGGAAAGCCAGGCCAAAGTTCCTCCTGCTTTCAGCTTTTCCCTATAAAATGCATCTCATGTTAGGGTGATGAGATTATGGATAGTATTTTTTTCCTTCCAATTTCTATATGTCTCTAAATATGATCATAATACTTTTTATAAATCATAAGAAGAGGTGTTTTTTTTTAAAAAAAAGGGTCTGCAGAAGAGCCTGGTTTGCACTCCTAATTAGGTGGGGGATGGGGGTGGGATCTTGTACTCTTTCTAAAACATGTAGATGAGGTCACAGTGAGTAGGCTAATCATTATAGGTGGGTAAAGGAGACAGGTCCTAGAGTCATAACCTGGTCTTCTCAGTCACATTCCCTCAATTTCACCTGTTTCTTCCTCCCGTGTAGACAGACTCACTCTCTCCGCAGTCAAATTAGAGAGTAAAGGACATATATGAACGTGAAACACTCAGGATTTACCCCCCACTGATCTCTGCTGCCCTGGCTGGAAACACTTGCTTTTTAGAGTGCAAAATCTTCAGCATTTTGAGGAAAGATGTTAATAGATTGATTGAGGAAGGAGACAGGGCACATGACATTTGGCAAGGGAAAGGCTAATTTAGGATTTGGTCAGCAGGGTGAACAGTTTCCTCTGAAGAGAAGTTCTCAGAAAGACCCAGGCTCCATGCTCAGCTTCTCTCTGGGTCTAACTCATAATGGGATTAGGTGGATATTTTTGTTTACCTTCTTATCTATTATTTAATGGGCCCCTCATTTAAGACCTTCAATGTCCACAGTTTTAGTCATTTCTTGAATTTAATTCAGTGACAGCATTGCAAAACCATTCAGCAGGAAACGGCTATAATATGTTTTGCAGACATCAGAAATACCCCGAGGAGAAAGTTAATGGGAGAGAACATAATATAATAAGCCTTTCTGCAAAGAGTAAGATGTGGGATATATTTTATCTTAACAGTTTTCAACAAAGCCTCTGGAGGTTGTTTTTATGTGGGTAGAAGTTTCTCATTAAAGTATGTCTTTTTTTTTTTTTAATTTGAAAATTTTTTGTCTTAAATATTTTTGTCCCCAAAGAAAACTTCAGGCCAAGCCCCCTCATCTCCAGAGATTTCCCAATTATATTGGCTAAACTTGGTTGTAGACACATCAGTCCAAGCATTACAAAAAGCTTCCTTTTCTTTTCCATGAGAATATTCTTTTGGGAAAGAGGTAATTTTAGGTAAAAGTGTCTTTTTAATAAGACACAGAGAAAGACAAAAATCCTAGTAAGTGATTTTGTCCAATAGTTGTAGATTAAATAAATTGGAATCTGATTCATGGGGTGGGGTGTGTGTGTATGTGTGTGTGTGTGTGTGTGTGTGTGTGTATGTGTGTGCTAAACATGTACACAAGCATAAATCAGACTGAGGTGGCGGCTCAGTATGTTTGTCAACACTAAGGCAAACTTACTAGAAGTGGGGTCACTGTTTCCACTACTTTGCAGTCACAACAGCACTCATAAATTCTCTCCCCATTTTCTGCATAATGGCATCTTTAATTCTTTCATTTTTGACTTAAGTGGCACATAATTCAACTTTATTTATTTATTAATTTTTTGGTCACAAAAATTATTTTCACTTGACCCTATCAAGTGCAAAATTCTTGAATTTGAGAACGTAAACATGTCTGATAACGTAAAATTCAATAGCGAAGGCTCCTATTCTTTACTGTCCCTTGATTATAAATAATTGTGATCAGTTTAGAGACAGAAGGCTCTGGGGTCAAATCTTTGTGATGTTAGGAAATCTCTTTAATGTTTTGCTTTCTTTTACAGGCTGATTCTGATTTTTCTTATCATATTGTTTTTTAAAAAGTGAAAAACCTTGGAGAAAAAATGTTGAGTCAGTTTCAAATAACAAGAATGATAGTATCAATTGGGCACCTGGCTTGAATTTTCATTCCATGCTGTGCACACTAACCCTTTGCATATATAGTGTTCCATACTTGAGGTAGCTGTGAGTTGGCTGTCTTACAGTGCTTTAAACAGCTTTACTACAAAAATTAAAATATCAGTGATACCCATGACAAAAAATAAGTATTTAAGTGATGAAAATATTAATTATTTGAAAACTCCATACATATATCATAACGCCACTTTGTACCCTGTAAATATATACAAAGATAATTTGTCAACTTATCAGAAAATATTTAAAAAATAAAAAAAATTAATGACATTCTCTAATATATAATTGTAAATACAGAAAGCAACAGCTATCTCAACACACAGTCAAAAGGAAAATCTACTAGGATTATACCACAGAACACTGTGTCACTCAATCATGTCATGCAGTTTGAATTGATTTTTTTATTATTGTCTCCTCTGTGTAACGCTGTGTATGTGTGAGTGCCTGCGAGCTCGGTGTTAACTAACTTGATCTGATTATCCTACCTGTGGCTTGAACTCTGAGAGTCATTACAAACTCTGGAAGAGGTAGTCTTTCTATTTGCTTGTGGGTGCTTAGATACAACAGAGCCTTGCCCTAATGATGAGGGGGCAATGTGTTGATATACTGGCCTTTAGCTTCACAAAAAGGGGAACCATTCTTAAGGACCCATACCAATACAATTTTAAAGGCCCCTTCAGTGATATATAAGGAATCTATTTATGGTAAAGTCACAAGAACAAACAATATTATCACAGAATTAGGGGGAAAAGGTGGTGACTTGGGAGAAAAAGGAGAATCAGTGGGAGAACTGGGGTTGAGAAGATATCTTTTCATATATTTGTAAAATGTTATAAAACATAATTATAAAAATGTTAATAGCAAAGATGGCTGTACAACAGTAGATGACTGCTTGAACAGAAAGGGGCTAGAGACCTAGTGGGAAAGGAATGTGTATCTCAGCTGGTCTTTAAAAAAAAAAACTGCCTCATTTCTTTTTTGTCTTTGTTAAACATTTTTAACAAAGGTTGCATAACAATAAGGAAATAGAATTTTGCTTACTTGGAGTAAGGTGGAAGTTGAAGGCAATGTGAGGCCTTCTGTGTAAGCCCCGAGATTGAGAACTGCCTGTGATTACAAAGTGAATGTAGACCTATCACAATGGGAGTTCTGGGTCCTGGTTCTGACATGAGAAAGAAAAGATGGGGAGAAGATATCAGAAAGACAGGAAAACAGGGATCCTTGATTTGGAAACAATTTCCTTTTCCTATAGAGAGATTCTTCTGATTTAGAATATTCCCTTCTATAGTTTATTTTCCTCAAAAACAAAGCACTGGCTTCTTACCAGTTATCTTAATTTGCCAGGATTGCCTTAGTAAAACCTCATAGGCTAGGTATCTTAAACAACAGAGGTTCATTGTCTCACCATTCTGGAGGCTAGAAGTCTGAGATCAAGGTGTCAACAGTGTTGGTTTCTTCTGAATTCTCACTTCTTGTTTGTAAGTCATTCCTTTTCACTGTGTATTCACGTGGTCTTCCCCTTTGTGTCTGTATCCTATTTTCCTCCTCACACCATTCATATTGAATTAGAACCCACCCTAATGACCACATTTTAACTTAATTACCTCTTGAAAAGTCCTAAGTTCAAATACAGAAACATTCTGAGGTACTGGAGGTTAGGGATTCAACATGTGAATTTGGGGGAGACACAGTTCAGTTCATGCCACCTAGGCACTCAGATAATTTCCTTTATTTTATCCTTCAATCTCTTATAAGGAACATAATGCACTAAATTAGGAACCTAGGAAATTTGGTGTACTTTCCAAATGTATAGAGATTTAAATTTAGAGACATACTGTAGATCAAGAAACACAATATTCTTTCATTGCCTCTAAGGGGTATGATGGGATCTCTTGGCATGTCTTCTGTATTTCCAAACTCCTGATATTTGATATCATTTTTATGAATCTAAGAAGTCTCTATTAGCCACTACATTTTATGCAATTAATAATGTGGAGTGATTCTATCCTTATCCTTTTAAAATGATTAGCTTGCTAATTATACATTAAAAAAATTTGGGGTCCACTCCTGGGTAGAGAGACAAGGATGCTAGGTGTGACCTAATCCTAGCAATTGGGGCATGGACCTGTAAGACAGTTGCAGTTATGGTGGTGAGGTGGAGGAAGACATGTTGCTTTTTGAGGTGCAAGTATCACCTAAAGGAACTGGTTTAAATCCTGATACCAAAGTATGGCAGGAAATTCCTCCTGGAAATACTGATGCTGCCCCAGTAACTCATGGAATGGAAAGCTCTTGGCATGAAACAGCAGCTAAATCAGCATCTCATCCTGAGGGTAATATAGAGTTGACAGAAGATATATGAAGTAATGTATTCTTCATCTTGTAAAATCACATAAAGTACTACAGACATTGATGAATCAGCTGATGGATTGATTTTAGGACCAGAAGATCTAAGTTACCAAGTATATGACATTCTGGAGAAAGCAATTCAGCAGTTTGTATAGAAAAATCTAAAAGAATGTCTGAGGAAATAATTAGAATTATTTCTCACAAGAAAATTTGTCAAAGAATCTTTACTTGGCATCTCAAATGAATAGTGATCAGCTTGTCCCAATTTGGACAGCTGCCAATATGAAAGAAATAAAAAAGATCTAATTCTGATCTAATTCTTGACATGTTGAGATCTTCACCTGCGGTACACATCGATGAGAAGGGTAAGAAAGTGAGACCAAGTCATAAGCATTGTATTGTGATTCTTAGAGAGATTCCTGAAACAACACCCATAGAGAAAGTGAAAGCTTTTTTTTTTAAATGAAAACTTCTCCAAAGTGACAAGCTGTGAGTTTGCACACAGTAGCAACTGGTATATCACTTTCAAGCCAGACACAGATGCACAACAGGTTTTTAAATACTTAAGAGAAGACGTTAGAACACTTCAGGGTAAGCCAGGCATGGCAAGGATAAAAACCATCATACATTTTTTGCTGAGAATGATTACCAGTTAACAGATTCTAGTATGTATAATCAGCTCATTCAAGCTGAAGCACAATATGCCTCATCAGTCTTTTGTGCAGACTGTAGATAATAACCACAGTACTTGGATTATAGTACTGTGTCTCAGTCTTGGTCTCCAAATCCTGCACCTTACTTTGAAATACCACTGACTCCCTTTCCCAATGGTTGTTTTGTGATTGGCTTTAATTCACCAGGATCTTATAAAACAAATGCTGTTGCTATGAATATGGGTCAGCCATTCCAAAAAAAATCATGTGAAGCCTCATTTTGGATCATCCAGTGGTTCAGAACATCCAATAGAGGGCTCTGTGTCATTGTGGTATGGACCATGAAACAGACTTAGTTCAAGGAACTTTCCAACTGAATGACATAACTGTACAGATACAGAATATCAGGAGCAAATTTACCTTCCAAAGAAGACTCCTACTTTGCAGATGAAACAGAATGGGGACTATGTTAGAGGCAGGAGAACTTTTTTCAGAGTTTGAAGAAGACAAGAAGATAACAGAATCCCAAAACCCCATCTTTTAACAGCTGAAGCAAAGGCTTGAACACCAAAGTTTGACTTTCCTCAAATTTTCCTCCTATACCTGGAAGTTCATCAATAATACCTTGTGAACTCATTTTGGAGAATAAGGTGTCTGATGTTGTTAAAGTTATCTACAAATAAAAGAATAATGAAGAGTTGAGAATTAGTGGCCCAGTGCCTGCAGAGGATGAGCAGGAAGACTGCACTTCTGCCCAGCAACTCAATATGAGTGCCAGTCATCCATGTGCAGCTGAGCTTCCTGTGTTAAGCTCAAGTCAGCAAGAGAAAGATCTAATAGAAGATTCCACTGCTCAGAAGAATGTTCTCAACTAGATGACTATACCATTTTCTTCCCCAAGTGCTGCAAAGCCATCAGGAGCAAGTATTGCTTTACCATGTAATAGTAACATAAATGTAGCTGTGGTTGTGGCCCTGTAGGAACCCTGTTAAGTTACACTGAAATGCTTCAGAAACCCCTAAAACACCAACTTCAGTTCTCATGCAGCCATGAAGAGAACTTTGCTTCAGTGTAGCAATTCCTACCAAAACTGAAGAGAAGGGAGCTCCTGGTAAGTCGTTGAGAAACCACATGAGAATCCAAAAACAAGGGCTGGTAAGAGTTATTCTGGTTTTCAAGGCAATACTAGTCCCAGAGGAGCATCTGGAAAAATTAGGGAACAGAGATGTCGGTTTAGCCAAAAGTCTATACCTCAGGGAGTGACTTGAGCAAGGAGCAATATGTATTATCCAGTCATCAAAATAAAATAGCAAGAACAACAATGAAACTATTCAAAAACTTCTCACTCTTCCCATTAAACTTGTGCTATGGCTATATTGAACTGTTTTGGAAGGGAAGAGGTAGCCAAGAAGGAAATAAGAGAAAGCATACCCTTAAATCATGATAGATGTGATTTTGAAATTCTAGAGGATTCCAATCAGTATAAAAATAAACACAGACACATATATACATATATATGCACACATGCATATGCCACAGGTTAATCTTTATGTTTTTGTGATTTTAGCATACAGAGATTTTTTGCTTGGAATACATTTTGAGAGTTCAGATTTAGCCTGAAAAAAATAATTGTACATTCTTCAGGATAGGAGATGAAGGCGTGAGATAAAATTTTTTTTTTGAAGAAGAATTTCTGTAAAATTAGGCATTCCTTTAAAAAATCGATTTAGACACGAATAGAAACTTCTCAAAAGAAGATATGTGGGCAGCCAACAGACACATGAAAAAGTGCTCAGCCCCACTAATCATTAGAGAAATGCAAATCAATGCCACATTGAGATGCTACCTAACCCCAGTGAGAATGGCCATCATTAATAAAACAAACAACAACAGATGTCGGTGAAGATGCAGATAAAAAGGAATGTTTCTACACTGCTGGTGGTAATGCAAACTGGTGCAACCTTTTTGGAAGACAGTGTGGTGATTTCTGAAAGAACTAGAAATTGACCTTCCATATGACCCAGCAATACCCCTACTGGGAATATTCCCGGAGGAACTCAAATCATTCTACAAAAAAGATACCTGCACACACATGTTTGTTGTAGCTCTGTTCACAATAACAAAAACATGGAACCAACCATGCTGCCCATCGAAGCTGGACTGGATTAAAAAAATGTGGTATATATACACAGAGAATATTATGCAGCCATAAAGAAGGACAAACATATGGATTTCGCACTAACTTGGGTGGATTTAGAGTCTATCATACTCAGTGATCTATCACAGAACCAAAGAACAGAGTACCATATGTTCTCACTCATAAGCGGACCTTGAACAATCATAATACTATAATAAGAAAGGAATTGGCTGTATTGGGAAACTGCTGGGGTGGGGGGTGTGGGATTGGCAATTGAGGGAAACTGCCAGGGGAGGGAGGGGCACACCTTATCAACAAAGGTGCTTGCATAATGAACTTTTGTATACTTAACCCTGAATTGTACCCCACATCTTTAAAATAAAATAAATAAATAAAAGAAAAAAATCTATTTAACATTTGGCTCGGAGGATGCCATCTCTGACTATATAGCTTTGTGTTGCACAAAAGATCAGTAGTTGTGGTACCTGTTGTGGGTGTGAGTGTGTACAAAAGTGACTGAAGCCAGATCTGTTGTCATGTTAGTAAATGATCTGAAAATTGATTGTAATACATGGTAGATTTTTTTTCTAATTTGAAATTTAGTTTGTCTTTTTGTCCTTACTGATATTTCATTTTAACAAATTGTTAAGCTCTGATTGCACTTGGAGATGTGACAACTGATCAGTTTAATACTCAAAGAAAGAATGGGGGTTACTCAAAAAATTAAAAATTTCATCTTAATCCAATGGAAAAGTCCAATGGACTTCAGAGATTTAAACTACCCTGTGATCCCTGTCCCCCCTAAAATTGGGAAACAAACACAGTTTTGTTACTCCATTTGTTATTTTCTGTTTCTTGACTGTCTACCTCCTCTCTCCAAAAAAATCAGAAAAATTAATCAGGCATGGTGACATGCACCTGTAATCTCAGCTACTGGGGATGGGACATGCTGAGGCTGGGGAGGATCACCTGAGTCTAGGAGATCAAGGCTGCCGTGAGCCATGATCATGTCACTGCACTCTACCTTGGTGACAGAGTGAGACCTGACTCAAAAAAATTAAATTAAATTAAATTACATTAAATGGTCAAAATATAGATGTTGGTGCGAATGTGGAGAAAAGGGAACCCTTATACACTGTTGGTGAGAGTGTATATTAATACAGTTTCTATGGAAAACAGAGATTTCTCAAATAACTAAAAATAGAACTACAGTTCTACCCAGCAATTCCACTATTGGATACCTACCCAAAGAAAAAGCAATAATTATTTATGACAGTACTTATCTATTTATGGTAGCACTATTTACAAAAGCAAAACTATGGAACCAACCTAAGTGTCTGCCAATGGCTGATTGGGTAAAGAAAATGTGGTATACAATATACCATGCAATACTATGCAATCATAAAAAAAAATGAGATCATGCTCTTTGCAGCAACAGGGATAGAGCTGGAGGCCATTATCCTAAGTGAAACAGCTCAAAAAAAGAAAATCAAGTACTGCATGTTCTCACTTATAAGTGGGAGGTAGACAACAGGTACCCATGGACATAAAAATGAAAATACTAAACACTAGGGAATCCAAAAGACAAAAGACTGGAAGAGGGATGAGGACTGAAAAATTACAATGTTCACTATTTGGGTGATGGTACACTAAAAACCCAATTCCCACCATTATGCAATATACCCATGTAACACACATGCGCATATGTCCTGTGAATCTAAAATAAAGTTAATTAAAAAAATAAATAAAGTGTCAGTAATCAAACCAAGGGACATCAGAGACCAAGAGGTAAGCTAAAAAATTCCAATTCTTCACTGAAGCAGCCCCTACAGGATCCTGCCCAGAGACATAGGAGGAGGTAATATTACTGGTTAGCACTTTGTACCATTTTATCCAAACTGCCCCCTCCTTTTGGCTCAAGCTGTAATCTCACCTGCTTTGTCACCCCACTGGCTGCCTATGTTACTTTGTTTTCTGATCTTCGGTGTCCTCATTGGTAAAGTGGACTGAACATCTCTTTAATCACACATATTCATGCAGTGATGTAAATGATATAAAAGGGCTTTGTACACTGTAGTAAGGAAAGGAGACTGGGACACTTACTTCTTCCCATTTTTCCAATTTGTGCTTCAGAATTATTCTTGTAGGCCCCAATCACTTAATTCTATTTTAGCCTTTTGGTCAATCTTTGCCTACAGAAGGGCAAAACGACATAGTATACCAAGAACACGGACTAATATTACAGCCACATCTCTTTTCTCCTCTATTTTCTATGATCTCACTTAAACCTACAAACTGGGACCATTTCCCTGATTGGTGGGGCCTGCTAACTAGATCAAAAGGGAGGGACATGTATGTTTCATAATGGGCATTCCATCATGAAATGCTTGAGGAGCTAAATAGTGGAGTAGGTCTAGGCATATCCCACTTACTCATTTTGACTCGTTTGGACAAGTGAGTAACTAGAGCTCTCATTTGAAAAAGTTATAGGAAAACTGTCTCGAATTTCTCTCTCTCAACCTGTCTTCACTTTCTACTGTTCCTTTGCTCTGGTAATTCGGCCCTCCTTTCTCCCATTTTCCCTCAGTTTTTAGGGCTGCACCCTACTCTTCTGTATTAACCAACCTTTTTGGTTTTCTGCCCTGTTATTTCTGTCTGACTAATGTCATTCCTACCTACTATCCTACCTTAAAGATGGCCCTGCCCAGTTCTGCCTCTATTTGTTTTAAATCGTGCATATACTGCAACCATGTTTGTCCAATTTCCATTATTCCCCTTTCTTTCCTCCTCCTCCTCCTAGCCCTTGTTTCTAGTCCCCTTTACTCTAGTCCTCACCCACAACCCAGCCAACCCCCAGTGACCTGATGATTCACATATCTCATGCTGAAGAGATGGTTTTCCTGACATTGCAACAGTTCTCGGGCAATTCACAATTGGCAGGACTGTGGACTCCCAGCAACCTGGCCTGATGGACAAAGGGAATGTAAGATGATAGCAAACGGAGGGGTGGAAGGTATCTCATCTGTTCTCAAGGAGGAAAATGATTGGCTATCTTTTAACCTCCATGACATCTCATGGCAGACTTACAAAGACAGGGAGGACAAGTGTGACTGGCCCAGCCATCCTGCCCTGCTCAGACCCTTCTATGCTTTGCAGAGAACGGAATACATGTACCCTCAGATCAGTGATCACTCTGGAACTTTAAAGGGTCAACCTAGATATCCATGACTGCAGGCTGAACAACTTCAGGTCTACAATGACATCACTGTCCAAGGCTAAAATATGGATCTTGGGAGAATGTGATTGCTACAAGTATCATTCCAGCAGTGGAGCTAGTTCCTGGATTTAATGCCCTGAGTGTGCCTTTAAAAAAAATAAAATTATTGATTTGTTACATAAATTCTTTACTTATTAAGGTTCAAAATAAATGAGTACTTTTACTTCTTCCTGGACAACTCAAGGACCTTAGTTTATTTGTCTCCCTCTAAATTTATAAGCTATTGTTTTCATGTATTTAAAATTCCCACTATATTTAAAACCCCTCGGGCTTTATTACTACTGCCTTATACAATCCATATTTATTTAAATAAACACACATAATTGCCCCTTCCTTTGTTATTTATTCTATTTGGAATCTCCAGGTTTCTACCTAGGAGTATTTTCATTATTCTTGAAGAATTATTATTATTATTTTTATTATTAAACATATTTTTTATTTTAAAGTTGTGGGGTACAGTTAAAGGTTAGGTATACAAATATGCATCGTTCAGCACCCTTGTTGAAAAGGGCTGTCCCCCAATCCCCAGACAGATATTGGCTACCGTTAATCCCACCTCCCTTCCCGTCCCTGCCCCCACCATAGTTTCCCACCACTGTCAATCCTTTTCTTATAGTATTACGATAGATGTTCAAGGTCCATTTATGAGTGAGAACATGTGATACTCAGATCTTTGTTTCTGTGAGAGATCACTCAGTATTATCGACTCTAGTTCCATCCAGGTTGCTGCGAAATTCATGATTTTTTTTTATGGCTGTATAGTATTCCATTGTGTATATGTACCAATTTTTTTAATCCAGTCTTCTTTTGATGGACAGCATGGTTGGTTCCAGGTTCTTGCTGTTGTGAACAATGCTGTGATAAACATACGTGCACAGGTATCTTTTTTATAGAGTGATTTGAGTTCTTCAGGGTGTATTCCCAGTAAGGGGATTGTGGGGTCATATGGGAGGTTGATATTTAGAGCTTTTAGGAATCGCCACACTGCTTTCCATAGAGGTTGCACTAGTTTACATTCCCACCAACAGTGTAGAAGTGTTTCCTTTTCACCACATCCTCTCCAGCATCTGTTATTTTTTGAGTTATTGATAATGGTCATTCTGACTGGAGTTAGGTGGTATCTCAGTGTAGTTTTAATTTGCATCCCCTTGATGATTAGTGAGGTTGAACATTTCTTCATGTGTCTGTTGGCCGCTTGTATATCTTCTTTTGAGAGGTGTCTGTTCATATCTTTTGCCCATTTTGTAATGGGGTGGTTTGTTTTTTTCTTTTCAGCACATTTGAGTTCCTTGTAGATCCAAGATGTTAGGCTTTTGTCAAACATGGAATTGGCAAATACTTTTTCCCAGTCTGTGGGCTGTCTCCCTGCTCTCTTGATGGTTTCTTTGGCTTTGCAGAAGCTTGTCAGTTTAATGAGGTCCCATTTGTCTATTTTATCTCTTATAGCCCGTGTGTTTTGGGTTTTGTTCAGGAATTGGATGCCAGTTCCAATTTCCATAAGGGTGAGTC
>CAUYQG010016558.1:0-13517 GCA_963574415.1 Tarsius wallacei
CTGTAGTTCCAGCTACTTGGAAGGCTGAGGCGGAAGGATCGCCGGAGCCCAGCGGGTCGAGGCTGCGGTGGCCGGGAGCGGCCACTGCACTCCAGTCTGGGCAACAGAGTGAGACTCCAACTCAAAAAAAAAAAAAAAAAAGAAAAGAAAATTGAAAACTCTGAAACCTGCAGCTATACCAACATTAAACACAGTACAACTTCTAGTCAGATTAACATAAAACTTCACACTAAAGGTTCATACCTCAGTTCATATTACTCAATACATAATACCAGCTTTCAACCCAAAATTACAAGGCATATGAAAAAGCAGGAAAAGCAACAGTCTTAAAAAAACAAAGCAAGAATCAGATTCAAATATGGCAGAGATTTCAGACCAGGAATTTTTTCAATGATGAATAATATGAGGAAGGGCCCAAAGAAAACTGGAACTTACCTATCAAAAATTGTGTATTTATTCTTATATGTTTAACCGTCGGTCACTTTCCAAGTACTCTCTGTTTGATGCAATATACCTACCAAGAAACTTTTTCAACTGCTCAGAACAGTTTTTGAATTCATCAGTTTTGATGCCTTTTAGTGCTTCTGCCATTTTTTGTTTCATCTCTTCCACATGGGCAAAATGTTTCCCTTTGAGGACCTTTTTTTTTTTCATCCAGGGAAACAAAAAAGTCGCTTTGCTCAGGGTGAGATTGGGTGAATAGGGAGGGTGTGACATGGAGGTCATACCATTTTTGGTCAAGATCTACTGAACACTCAGGGCAGTGTGGGCAGATGGGCCTGTAAATCACCCATCATAAAATGAGCAAACGCGTTGAAAGAATCTCCAAAAAAATATTGACTGAAGCTGAGTGCAGCTTCTCACAACGCTAGCTGGTACACTGATGCAGATGGGGTGGACGACATGCAAAAACATATGGGTAATGTGAACAGAGAGGTAAAAATTCTAAGAAAGATTTAGGAGGAAATGCTGGAAATAAAAAATGCTATCATAGAAATGAAGAAAGTGAAGGACTCATCAGCAGACAGGACACAGTGCAAGGAAAGAATCAGTGAGCTTGAAGATGTCAATAGAAAATTCCCAAAGTAAAACACAAAGAGGAAAAGGAAAAGAAAAAAAGGAGCAAAATATCCAAGAACTGTAGTACAATTTTAAAAGATGTAACATATATACTGAAATACCAGGAGAAGAGATAATTGAGCAGAAGAAATATCTGAATTCCTAATGGTTGAGAATTTTCCAAAGTTAATGATATATGAAATGCCACAGATTCAAGAAGTTCAAAGAACAGCAAACAGAATAAATACCAAAAAAATCTACACCCAATCATATTATATCAAACTGTAGAAAACTCAAGACGAAAAGAAAATTCTAAAAGCAGCCAGAGAGAAAAATCACCATTGCTATAAAGGAAGAAGTATAATGATTACATCAGACTTATCTTCAGAAACTGTGTAAACAATAAGAGACTGGAATAAAATATTTGAAGTTTCTTTTTAAATTTTAAAAAAACCCTAAATTTTATATTCAGTACAATTATTCTTCTAAAGTGAAAGAAAACATAAGACTTCTTTAGGTAAACAAAAACTGAGAGAATTCATCACCAGCAAACCTGACCTGCAAGAAATGTTGAAAGTTCTTTAGGGAGAATTATATAGTTCAGAAATTCCGACCTCCATAAAGAAAAGAAGAGAGCCAAAGAAGGACTAATCAAAGTGAAATAGTTTATTCTTCTTCTTATTAATTGATCTAATAGATATAAATTTGTCCAAAAATATATTTGGTGAAGATAGCTATGGGTAAGTGAAATGAATGACAGCAATGTTACAGGAGATGAAAAGGGAGCATTGTCAAGACCCTACTATAAGGTACCTGCACTACTCATAAATATAGTGTCATTTGAAAATAAACCCAGATTAGCTGAAAATGTGTATTACAACTCTTGGAAAACCACTAAACTTGTTTCAGAGAAGAATAATTAATATGCTAAGGCGGAAGAGAAAAACTAAATAATATAAAATACTCAATTAAAACCAGAAATAGTTAAAAAAAAAGGGGGGGGGGGGAGAAAATGGAAGATGAAAAGAAAAAAAAGAACAAGTGCAATGAATAGAAAACAGATTTGTATCTGCTGTTTCTGTGATAGATCACTGATTATAATTAATCCAATTATATTTATAATCACTTTAAACTTTTAGTTGGTCTAAATACACCAGCTAAAAGACTGAAGATATGTGGACAGCCAACAGACACAGGGAAAAGTGCTCAACCTCACTCATCATCAGAGAAATGCAGATCAAAACAACACTGAGATACCACCTAACCCCAGCAAGAATGGCCATCATTAATAAAACAAACAACATCAGATGCTGGCAAGGATGCAGAGAAAAAGGAATGCAAACTAGTGCAACCTCTTTGGAAGACAGTGTGGTGATTTCTGAAAGAACTAGATTTGACCTTCCATATGACCCAGCAACTCCCCTATTGGAAATACACCTGGAGGAACTCAAATCATTCTACAAAAAAGTTACCTACACACGTATGTTTGTTGCAGTTCTATTCACAGTAGCAAAAACATGGAACCAATCGTGTTGCCCATCAAAGCTGGAATGGATTTTTTTAAAGTGTGGTACATATACACAATGGAATATTATGCAGCCATAAAGAAGGACAAACATATGGACTTTGTGGCAACTTGGATGAATTTATGAGTATGAGTCGCTCATACTCAGTGATGTATCACAAAACAATGAACAGAGTACCATAGGCTTTCACTCATAAGCAGACCTTGAACAATTATTATAATACTATAAGCAAGGGATTGGCAAACTTGGAATCCCTAGTGGGAAACTGTCAGGGGTAGGAGGGTGGAATTGGCAGTTGAGGGAAACTGCTAGGAGAGGGAGGGGCGTACCTCATCAACAAGGGTACCTGCATAATCAGTGTTTGTATACCTAGCCCTGAATTGTGCCCCACATCTTTATGGTAATAAAAAAATGAAGACAGGACATTATGGATGACCATGGAGAGGAAGGTTTCAGTGTGAAAGTGGGTACAGATGGCAGATTTCATCAGGTTGAATCATGAGAAGAAGGTGAGAAACTGGAGAAGAGGAATTGTTTCATCTGACAAGAAGTCTGGTGAGGAAGGTAGGAGTCAGGAGTGCCAATCAGAAGGAAGCATGGACTTGAGAACGAGGCTCGATATTATTGAAAGACCCTATCTTTTCAGTATTTTAGTGTGAGTGGAAAGCCTATGGAAACTACTGAAATTGTCTGTAAAAACAATGAAAGAAAAGATCGAAAGAGCTAAATTGAAAAGGACAGTCGTGAGAAAGAAGGAATTGTTTCAAGTGTGTGTCCATCAGGGCCTGCTTGTTTAAAAAGGCTTTACACTCTAAATCCTTCGGTGGTTTTCCGTTGCAGTTAGCATAAGCACAAACTCTTCAATGTGAATTAAAACCCCTTCCTAACCAGGCACCTGCCTCTCTCTTTTCTGAGAAGTCACTCTTTTCCCCAGACTCCCTGCTCCAGCCACATTGACCACCTTTTATTTATCTGAATGTCTGCCTTGCTCTTACCTCTTTGGCTCACATACAGATTCCATCTTCCCAGGACAAGATCTCCACTATTTTCGTGGTCAGCTCATACCTTAACTTTAGTTTTATAATTATTTACTCAAGAGAAGTCTTTCCGGTTCCCACAAACAAGGTCAAGAGCCCTACTGCCACACTCACATACATCCTGCACTTCTCCATGACATCTTCCTTTCCATAATATCCTACAGCTGCTTCTGCCTATCTCACTGCACATCTGAACTCCATGAGAACAGAGACCACGTCTGTCAAATTACTAATAATCTCCAGCACCAAGTATATTGCCCGGCATATAGTTGATTAATAAAAATAAGTTCCAAGATGACAAATTAACACACTTTAAACAAAAGCCAAATAAAAACTCACTTACCACATAAAAATTTTATTCAGTATTGAGATTTTTGAAAATAAGAGTATTTTGCCTATTACTACTGTGGCTTGAAGCATTTTAACGACTTCTAACACATCATACCCTACTTTAAAACTTTTTTGTGACAGATTTTATATTCTAACATAATATATAATTTATTTATCCATCATGCTTATTATCAGAGCTCTCTCTCAATCTCCCTGAAAGCAAGAATCTTTTTCTATTTTACTCATTGATGCATTCCTGTATAATGTTGTTCTGCCCATGCATAAATAAGAGAATGAATGAAATATATAGGTAGTGTTTCTTTACTTTTTTCATTAATTGGCAATTTTATAATATAAGTTCTTTATACTCTCAATGTCTGAAAGTAAAATAACTCACATATTTAAACACAACACAACCTAGCATTTATGTTTCAAATAAATTGAGTCCACCCAAAAGTAGCAGAGTTTCCAGTAATTAAATCTGAGAATATTACAATTCTTGAACAATTTATTCAGCACTAAGTTTATTAGTAGATAAAGTAAAATGGAAACTTGTATTATATAGTTTTTATTACCTTAATCACAAAAAGGATAAAACTTTCATTTGCAGAAAACTGTTCTTGCAACTGTTCTCTTGTAGAAATTTATGGCAACATTCCTTGTATAAATATACAGTCTTACAATGAAAATATCAAAAAATTACTTTTTTCAACTAAAGGCACAAATATCATGGAAAGAGAACAATTCTCAGATCAACAGAGGGCCTGCCATTTTATCAAAATTCCATGAAGACATTTTTGTAAAAGCCTGATAAACTAAAGTCTGAACACTCTGATTTTGATAATCTAACAAAGAGAAAAATAATCTTTGTTGATTAAAATAAGAATAGAGACAAATTAACTTTGTCTTGTGAAAGTTTAGGAAAAAAATTTAAAACATAAATGACTTAACACTTTTAAAAAATAACTTCATCCTGTTGAAAAAGCCATGCCTCTTCGTTGTTCAAAATTTGAGAAATAATGTACGAGAGGAGACCCAAAAAACCTGGAATTTATTTATAAAAGATTATGTATTTATTATTGCATGTTTAAACTTCTGTCACCTCAAAGAACTCTACTTAATGTAATAGACCTATCAAGACGACTTTTTCTACTGCTCAAAACAGTTTTTAAATACGTCAGTTTTGATGCCTTTTAGTGCTTCTGCCATTTTTAGTTCCACTTCTTTCAAATTGGCAAAACGTTTCCCTTTGAGGACTCTTTTCATTGGGAAAACAAAACAAAAAAAGTCTCTGAGGGCGAGATCAGGTGAATAGGGAGGGTGGGGCACTGTTTTTGGTCAAAAACTGCCGAATATTCAGTGTGATGTAAGCAGGTGTTCTCGCAAGTCACCCATCATGAAATGGGCAGACTTGTTGCAATAACATCCCCCTAAAATTCCCTGAAACCAAAGGCAGCCTCTCACAACAATGCTAATTGGTACATTGAGGTCGATGGGTTCCTTGAACACATACCTAGCAGGGAAAGCTTGTACGACAAGGGGCCCGCCCTCCAAACAATAATTGCTTTTTCTATTTTTAGGTACTCCCTCGTGCACACACAAATCACCTAAAATCCTGCCACTCCAAGGTAACTTATTTTGGCATATAGATTTCCATGTAATTCCACCACATACACATATACTCACACACACCCAATCTCTAGTCAGTTATATATAAAGTGAAATTATAGACCTCCCTCGAGTTTATCATTCAATATATTTAAGTAATTATATGTATTACTATATGTTTCAGCTTAAATAAGGTCATAATATGCACAATGTTGTTTTTTGGTTTCTTTGTTTTTGTTTGTTTTGCATTGGAGTCTCACTCCATTGTCCAAGCTGGAGGACAGTGGCACACTCACCGCCGACCTGCTGGGCTCCAGTGATCCTTCCGCCTCAGCCTTCCAAATAGCCAGAACTACAGGTATGCACTTCCACACCCAGCTAATTTTTGACTTATTGTAGAGAGGAGGTCTTGCCAAGTTCCCCGGGCTGGTCTCAAACCTGCGGGCTCAGGCAATCCACTCGCCTCGGCCTCCCAAAATGCTGGGATACAGGCTGAGCCACTGAGCTAGGCCACACAATGTTTTATAGTCTGTCTTTCTCCCTAATTATGAATACCCTCTAACCATTATCCACTTAAGGTCAGAGGACATGTGCTTTTATGCAGAAAGTATACATACTTCTTTTATTTTTTTAAATTTTCTCATATTTTGTTACCAGTAATTCATTGTGAGCTTAACTTTCTACACCATACAATGTAGAGCAATGTAATCTATGTGTAAAAATGTTTTAAATTTGTTTAATCCAAGTGTACCCTCCCTTCAATAAATTGAAGAAGCATCAGTGGGTCTTTGCTCATTAATTGGTAGTTTGAGTACAGCATGCCACTGAGTCAACCAAAACATTTTACCTGCCAAATACATCCCTGAATACCTAAATAAGTTAATCTGTTGACCAACACAGCCTAACAATAAGAGTAAGTATGCACTTTTTCTGGAGGAAAATGCCAATCTTAAGGAATCTCTTTGGATAACTATGCAATTCAAAATCCTTTATATCTTCGATTTCATTTTATTCCTATACCATTAAAGTATGATGGAAATTCTGAGATGGTATTCAAAGATGGTTCTAGAGCAAATAGTAAGTAGACCCCACTCTCTGCATTGTTTACCAAGTTGTTTCAATAAAAGTTTTAAAAGAGAAGCATTAAGATGCTGCCTTCTTTGATATAATTTGGAATCACATCTCACAAGATTATTTTCTCCTATTATGATTTTAGCAGAAGTGTTTAGAGACATGTTTAGAAATATATGCATGTTTCTAATATTTGAAATGTGTGTATGTGTATAACTACATATACAGTCATCTCTGGGTATTCATGAGGATTGTTTCAGGGCCTCCCAAGAATGCAAAACTATGTGATGCTCAAGACCCATATGAGATGGTGAAGTATTTGCATATAACCTATGCATATCCTCCTGTATATTTTATATTATCTCTAGGTTACTTATGATACCTATATTATATAAATAGTTGTTTTCCTATATTGTTTAGGGAATAATAATGGGAAAAGTCTGTACATGTTCAGTACATAATTTTTTTTAAGAGATGGGGGTCTTACTATGCTGTATAGGATGGTCTCAAACTCCTGGCCACAAGGGATCCTCCCACCTCAGCTTCTCAAAGTGCTGGGATTACAAGTGTGAGCCACTGTGCTCAGCCAATACTTTTTTTAATATTTTCAATCCACATTTGATTGAATCCATAGGTATAGAACTTAGAGATACAGAGAGCCAACTGTGTGAGTGTGAGTGTTTAAAATACAAATATAACATTAAAATATTGAGGTTCTATAATCTGACCATATAGATGACTTCTGTCTGTGTATCAATAACTAATGATGATTTGATGAATGCTGAAAATATCCTTGAGCTACTCTGATAATTTCCATCAATATAATGAAACAGGAAACATCAGTGATCAATTTAATTAACGATCTGTGTCTGAATTTAAATCACTCTTTATACAAAAGATTGTTTTGAGAAATCCCAGCCCTGCAATTCAGGCTATTGAGAGAAAAAGGTAGCATATCATTCTAAAAAAGTTCTAATACAATGATTGGTCTGTTCATTTGCAATAATAAAGTATCTAATTTTTACAAATGATATTGAGTATGATTTATATTAATTGTGAATAAATTAATTTGAACCAATGGTTTAGCCAGTGATGGAACTCACTCCTTGTGTTAGTCAGTTCAGACTACCATAACAAAATACCATAGACTGGATAGCTTAAACAATAGAAATTTATTTTCTCACAGTTCTGGAAGCTAGACATCTGTGGTCAATGTGCCAGCATGGTCAGGTTCTGGTGAGGGCTTTCTCCTTGGGTTGCAGGCGACATGGCCTTTTCTCAGTGCAGTCTCTCTCTTGTTCTCTCTCTCTCTCTCTCTCTCTTTCTCTCTCTCTCTCTCTCTCTCCCCCCCCTCCCCCCCCCCCACCTCTCATTTCTCTATCTCTATCTCTATCTCTCTCATCCTCTTCCTATAAGGTCGCTAATCCTATTGCATTAGGAACCCTCCCTTAATTACCTTCTAAAGCCCTATTTCCAAATATGGTCACATTGGGAATTAGGATCCCAACATATGAATTTTGGGGAGACACAATTCAGTCCATCGCCATCTTCAGAATAGACTTTGAAAAGTTCAAGTAGGAAAAGATTTTATTACAGTGTTTACCATTTTATTTTGTTAAAACAAAAACTTTGAGTAAATAAAGGTACTAACGCCCTGGATGGAAAAATTTCTAACACCTAAAAAAAAAATAGAGATTATTTTAGGGGCTGATTATTATTTTTGAACCAAATGTTTATTGAAGAAGGATAGAGATGTGAGTTTCAGTAATTCTTCTTAACATTTACTCAATTCGTTTAACTGATGAGCTCATAAAATGTGCCAGGCACTGACCCATGTTATTGGTATATATCAGTAATCAAAGCAAACACAGACCTTTATCCTAATTGAGCTGACTTTCTAGTAAAGAGTAATAAATGATCAATAAACAAATAATTATTTTATTTTTGTATAGTGTGTTAGAGAGGAAGTACTATAGAAAAAATAAAACACGGTAAGGAAATAAGAAGTGTTGAGACATAATTTAAAATAGAGTGGTCAGGGCAGGATTTATTGACAACATTTGACTTAACACTTGAAGAAGACAAGGAAGACATAGAGTTTATTCCTCCACTTCCCTAAATCTGGGTTCGTTGTAATTATTTGATGAATATGCTATGGCAAAGTTATGCTAGAAGAATTCTAGCCAGCAATTTTAAGAAGGATTGGCAGGCTCCATTTGATTCTCTTGGAATGTTCTCTCTTGAGATACATTCTCTCAGAACATAGTCACTATGCTATGAGAAGACCGAGCCACTGGAGGCCATTTGCATGAGCTCTAGTTGACAGCCTCAGCTAAACTCTCATCTAAACACCAGAATCAACTGCTTGCCATTCAAGTGAGCCATGCTGGCTGTCCAGCTCAGTTGAGACTTTAGATGACTGATGTGCAATTTCAACCACATGAACTCAAGCAAGAACCTCACAGGTGATTACAGTCAACCCACGCACCTGCAAGAAATAACCACAAATTATTGCATTAAGCCACTAAATTTTGCAGTCAACAGGAACAGATGTTCAATTTGAGAATGTTTATATCACTACAACTTAACTCTTCTCTGGTTCCCCACAAATAAATAAATACATGTTCAGAACTATCTACTGTCTTCATGGATGTGCATATGTATAAGCACATGTGTATGTATATAATGGACAAGAGAAGGACAGTTAGTGGAAGGTGGAGATTATGGAAAAAACTGAATTTCACATCTAGGTTAAAGAGAAGCCATAACAGGAAGTCAGGAAGATGGCAGCCGAGCCAGTCAGACTTTGGTAGTCCTGGTGTGAGTGAGTGAGTGAGTGTATGGAAAATTTTGTGTAAGTGAAGGTGAGCAAGAGGGCATGTGAGTGACTGACTGAGTGAGGGCTAGGAAGCTAGTGGCCAGGGCTCTCCTGGTGCAGTGGCTGGTGCCGCAGCTGCTGGACTTGGATCCTAGCGATTCCCAGGGCACAGAAGCCAAGCACCATTTTTTTTTAAATCAACAAAACCCTTCCTGGGAAGAAAAATGCTGGGAGAGACTGACTAAGTGGGGGCTCATGAGCAAATGGCCAGGGCCCTGATGCAACAACTGGTGCTGCAGCTTCTCTGTTTGGTCGCTGGCTCTTCCCAGGTCACAGAAGCCAAGCGCCATTTTTTTTTAATGGACAAAAATTTTCCTGTGAAAAAGAGTGGGAGGAGACTACCCTCCCAGGCTCTGCCTCACCACTGAAGCAGGAGAGACTGCCAGCTCCAGGCTTTGCCTCACCATTTCAGCACCTGGTCAGGCACTGGCAGCAGGGACTGTGGAGGGAGCCCAGAGGCAGAGTCCCATCAAAGAGGACTAGAGAGACACCCTGCCACTATCTTGAAGGCAGGGCAGGAAAGTGCTCTGACTTGCTCACGAAGGAGCAACAGACCTGAGCTGTGTGACTAGCGGATCAACTACTCAGTGGCTGATTGTGACCCAGAGGGAATATTCTGAAAGCACAAGCTTTAGAGGGACCGGTCAAGTGCTGAGTCACAGGTACCCCACCCCCTACCCTGATCCAGCTGCAGGACAAAGGGTGTGGCCAGAAAAGGAAGAACTCCAAAGAGACCTGTGGTGAGTCCAGGGCTGACCCAAACCCCTTCCTCCCCAGCAATCCTCTGAATGTCAGACCCACCCAGCTGGGCCACAACTGAGAGGGACAAACCCAGGCCGAGCTAAGAGGTCAGTCGCAATAGGAAAACTCCATTCCAGGATAGGCCTGATGGGGGCAACCCCCACGAGTATATACCTGGGGAAGAGATAAGCCCGCACCTCCCCACCAGAGGAGATCTCCCTGACCCACCTCCACTGCCCCACCTCCTTCCCTGCTCCAAACAGTGGGGAGTGAAAAAGGTGGAAGTACTGCAGGAGAGACCAGACTAGAGGAACAGTTATAGAGCCTGCCACAAGAGGGCAGGTTTTTAATTTTTTTTTTTTAATTTTAAAATATTTTGTGCCTGTCTGTGTTTCATTCATTTTTAAAATATTTTTTCTTATTGATGGGAGTGCAAACTTGTACATCCTCTGTGGAAAACAGTGTGGTGATTTCTAAAAGTTCTAAAAGTTGACCTTCCACATGACCCCACAATCCCCCTACTGGAATATACCTGAAAGAACTAAAATCACTCTATAAAAAAGATAACTGCACACGTATGTTTATCGCAGCATTGTTCACAATAGCAAGAACATGGAACCAACCATGCCACCCATAAAAAGAGGACTGTATTTAAAAAAATGTGATACATATACACAATGGAATATTACACAGCCATAAACAAGAACAAAATCATGAACTTCACAGCAACTTGCATGGACTTAGAGTCTATCATACTGAGTGATCTTTCACAGAAACAAAGAACTGAGTACCAAATGTAATCACTCATAAGTGGACCTCGAACAACTATTATAATACTATAAAAAAAGGATTGACAGTAGCAGGAAATAGCGGGGGATCTGGGAGTGGGGAGGTGGGATTGGCAGTAGTGGGAATCTGCTGGGGGAAGGGGGGCATACCCCATCAACAAAGGTACGTGCACAATGAATATCTGTATACCTAACCCTGAATTGTACTCCACAATTTTAAAATAAAAAATTTAAAGGTGAAAAAAAAGAAACAGAATCCTTATTCAGAGACTTGAAGAGAATTTTGCAGATTTTATGATTGTGTCAATAAAAAATAATTACTACAAATAGAAACAAAAATAAGGCCAAAAAAAGTAAAATACATACCTGTGAACATTTGAGTAGTATGATTAAGGGCTGTGGAAGAGTGAGCCCGAAACTCACATCTAACTAATGAATAACATCAGAATTTATAATCTTTGAAAGGACAATGGATGAACTTGTTTAATTTAGTAATATTATAATCGTTTCTACTCTTTTAACAACTGTGGGGTATCGTGTGCATATTAGTGAGCTTTCAAAGTTGGGCTATGTTGGTGGGAATGTAAAGTAGTACAGCCTCTGTGGAAAACAGTGTGGTGATTCCTAAATGTTCTAAAAGTTCTTAATCTAATAAAGTCTAATGTGATCAACATTATTAAAGTTCTTATCAACATAAAAACCTATTATCAAAAACCATTTCCAGTGTAGAAATGTTAGATGCATTCATTATTGTCTGAATTTTATTGTTAGATTACTTTTAATTATTGTTTTCATCAATATAACTCAGTTGTGGTTCATGAAAGATTTCTGGTAGAGTTCCAGTAAGATGGCGACGGCTAGGTGGAATTGTGAGATTCTCTGAATGTGAGTTCCCAGAAAGACTCTTTCTTTTCTTCCCCCACCCCCCTGCCCACCGCCAGCTGCACTGGTCCGAGGCCCAGGGACCCTCGGTCCCATGCAGGGCTGGTTATTGAGCCAGCTGCTGCTGCTCCACTATACGTGGCTCCCACGCACGTGGGAGTCTCGGGTCTTGGCTCCCTCCCTGGCTACATCGTCTGGCCCAGCACCCAGTACCAAGCTGCCGGTCACCCAGGGAGGCTCTGGGCACCCACCCCTCAGAGATACCGATTTCGTTTCTGGCTGAAGTATCCTGTGAGTGGCACAGGGCCACTCTCGCCACTCACCGCCTGCCCTTTGAAGCTTTGGAGCTCCGGAGCTCTGGGCCCACCCTGGTTGAGGCACTCAGTGCGCGACCCCATGCTTGTGTAAGGGAACAGCATATCTTAAGGAGGCGCTAATCGGAGGCTCTCAGCTCCACAGGAGGGAACTCCCGACTCCCTCCTCTACCCCAGCCTGCTGGTGGTACCCCGGATTCAGCGCCCAGCTGTGCAGCTGATCCTTGGTGCCTCCCACGCCACCACAGTTCATCATAGTGGATAGCCAAGGGACCCAGACGAGCAGAAAGAAAGTATCCGTGAAAGAGAAATTGCCACCTCCGCCATTCTCCAGGCAGAGATTCACATTGCCCTGCCTACCTATGAGCAGCCTCCACCTCGGTTCCCAAGGTAACGTCACTAACAAGGAGACAAAGCCCCTCCCCTATGCTGAATCAGACAAAGGCAACTAAGCGTCACAGACCTCCCAGGCAGCAGGCTAAAAGAAGAAACCCAAGCCGCAAGTAAACTTAGCTGTCTGCAAAGAAAACAAGGGGAGAGGCTGGAGATCAGAGCTGAAGAGACTTTAGACACCCAGGAAAGATTCCAAAGCTAGTCTGATTTCTTATTTTGACTTTTGATTTTATCACTTTGACCGTTTGTTTTGCTCACTTTTCTTTGCTTATTGACTTACACTATCTGTATTAGGCAAAACGCAACAAAAGGCATGATTTTATTGGTCTGTCTTGGTGTAACTACCAGTATTCTTTAGGGAATTTTCCTTGCGTGTTTTTTTCACTTCTCTCCAGCCTTGTGTCTCCTTTTCACCTGTTATTTCGTATCTATGTCTGTTTTCCCTCTCACTCTTCTCTCTTTCTAACTTCCTATTGACCCCCTCTTCCTCCATTATTTTCCTCTTTTGTACCTCATTTTGTTCCAGGGACCAAACCTACATTCTGCTGCACAGACAGATTGTAAGGCAGTGGGAAATAGATTCTAGTGGGCTCATGCACCAGTTGGTGGATGCTGGAATCAGCATATAGATTCTGAATCACAACT
Organism: Tarsius wallacei; assembly: GCA_963574415.1. Taxonomy (NCBI): domain Eukaryota; kingdom Metazoa; phylum Chordata; class Mammalia; order Primates; family Tarsiidae; genus Tarsius; species Tarsius wallacei. The sequence goes on from CAUYQG010016558.1 coordinate 13,273, forward strand.
TCCTCGTCAATTAAACCTCAAAACTGCAAAAAGTACAGCCCACAGCCCACACTCCAACCTCAAAAATGAACAAAGTCAGAGGACCCTCATAAGGAAGAACAGGAGATTGCACAAGCGAAGCAAAAGCAACCCCACCTTCACAGAAAAACAGAATTAAAGATGGGGAAGGAATGGGGGAGAGAGAGAAAAATCTACACAAATGAGCAAAAACCAAAACAAGAATACGGGCCTCTCCCAGACCCCTG
>CAUYQG010016559.1:0-24453 GCA_963574415.1 Tarsius wallacei
CCTCGACCTGCTGGGCTCCGGCAATCCTTCCGCCTCAGCCTTCCGAGTAGCCGGAATTACAGGCATGTGCTACCACGCCCGGCTGATTTTTGATTTATTGTAGAGATGAGGTCTCGCCAAGTTGCCTAGGCGGGTCTCGAACCCGCGGCTCTGGCAATCCACTCACCTCAGCCTCCCAAAGTGCAGGATTACAGGCTGAGCCACTGAGCCCGGCTGAGTATTTGGATTTTAAAACAAAAACCAAATGGTACCAATTTTATAGGTGGAAAATGTTAACCTCTGTCGGGGTCTATGTATAATTTGAAAGAATGGCTGTTAATTTTTTGACTGTGTTTGAAAATTCTGGTTTTCATAAGCCAATTTTTCTGGGATGGCATTCTTTGATTTAACTTACCTTTTTCTGATTTTTGTCCCTAGTGGCACCTTAAGGCTTATTTACTTACTTTTTTTTTTTTTTACGAATATCTTCTATGTGTCAGATAAGGGTTCTGTAGAGTAGGAGTGGGGTGGGGAGAAGCTATAAAATACGGTTTCCGTTTATTTCATTGGATAGATAGCTGCTTGCTTGATAAAATTATATGTGTACCTCATCAACAAAGGTACCTGCATAATCAACATTTGTAAACCTAGCCCTTAATTGTACCCGACATCTTAAAAAAAAATTATATGTGTAGCATGAATTTTTAGTTTTAGTTGCTATGAGGTTTATCAGATTAAAACATGTAATTTTGCTGTTTAAGCCATGAATATTAAGTTCTCTTTTCTTTCCCTAAGTGGTCCTTATAAATTAATTCATTGTCCTGTGTCCATGGGTAATGATATACTTAGAAGTATAGTAACTGAATGAAAACAAGGGTCTTCTGGGATAATTTCAGGACAGATGGTCAAGGTTCTGATACCAGGCAGTAAGAAATCCTTGGCTGCTGTGAACTCATGTTAAGAACTTAAGGGAGACCGTGAAGCAGATAAAAACCACAGGATTCTATACATACCATAACTGAGTAGAGAACAATTAAAAAGAAATGTAAGTGATAAGCAAAAAGTTTTAAGTTGGTAAGGTGGGCAGTAGATTCAAGAGTTAAATATTAAAATGAGATTTGTAATTGGTTGCATTTCAGCAAATTAGACCCAGATGTTAGGAAATCACTATTTTGATTTAAATATGCTGTGGTGATTTCTTCGAGCCCTTCGAAAAAATAACACTCATTCAGACATTCGGGCATTTTTTGTTAGCTTCATATTGCATGCTTATATAATTCTGGTAACTCATAAAACTGCAATTTAGAGCCCAATTTACCAATAAAATGGTAAATGTAGAGGACATATGCAGAAAAAAAAATCCCTGCATATTTTCTTCAGAATTTGGGCGGAGAGGAAAATTCACAAGTAATTATGAAGCACAAAACTTTCTGCCTTCTTGCACCGTGGGGAACTCATTCTAAAGGGGGCAGTACTGAATGGATGCATCTTTAATCATCTGGAAGTAAGAAATCCATTATTTTTCTAAACCAGACAGTAGTTGTCTGTTTTAATGGAACAGTTGGTTGATTACAGCTCTTCAGGGTTGCGTTCTCCATGCTTACTTCCCATGGATAGTCGGGATTGTCATAAGTGAGTCAGAGTCAAAGAATTTAGAGTAATCTGAGGTTGATTAATTTATTTTGGTAGAGTTTAACTAAGGGAAGTGGATTTCCTTATAGCAGATTCCCACAGTTTGGGTGCTTAGACTTTTTGTTGCATGCTTAGAATTGACTCTCATCTACAAATACATAATGTTATGGTGCCATGGACTAATAGAACACAGTTCTGGACCTGCCAGTGTTCTCTTTTTTGGTAAAGAGAACAGGGCTTCTTACCTCAGTGGAAGAGAATAAAAGTCATTTGGAGCAGATAACAAGATGTCTTTACTGTCTTTTACAGTAAGCAAATGTATGTTGGCTTTGTAAAAATCAGTTATGTTTTTTTGTTGTTGTTGTAAAGATGTGAGATACAATTCAGGGTTAGGTATACAAATGTTCATTATGCAGATACCCTTGTTGATGAGGTGTGTCCCTCCCTCCCCTGGAAGTTTCTCTCAACTGCCAATCCCACCGAGTTATGTCTTCATTATAGAATACCGTGTGTATATATAGGAAGCATTATGCAGGTTGGAAATGACTGCTGGTTAAATACTTCAAAAAGTTAAAGGAACTCGTAGGTGCCTTCAAAGGAGAAGTTAACTGGAACAGAAAGGTATTGACTCCATAATCCTTACCTAAGGAATAATCACAAACACTAAAGCAATCCTGGGCCATGTACACTGGTTATAACATCTGCTGTGAGTTTAAAAACATCTTAATGAAGATGTGTTGTTTGAAGTAGGAATGTTTAGGCCTTCATATATTTTCTCTACTTACTAAAAGATAGGGGAGTTTGGCTTAGGTTGCTCTCACTGCGGCGGTCTATTCTTGTTCACTGGTTGCAATCGACATACTATATCAGCTGTTAGAAATTTTATTTAAGGACACAGACAGAAATGCTTCATTACAGCTCATTCATTCATGGAATTTTAAGGCTTATTCTGCCTTTGTCTGTGAGAAGAGCTTCAAGTGAATGCCTTTGCCTTTCTGGAATGCTTTGTTTGATCTAAGTGTAATGCCCTTGGAGTGCCCTTCCTCTCTTGAAAGAAAGGTGAGGAGAATCAAAGTCTGGCCAGATAAGACAGGAATGTGCACTCCTGGTTACTTCTTTGCTTTGAGACTGTGGCCAGATCTTTACCTTTCTTGCCCAAGGGAGCAGGCACTGGCTAACTTTTTTCCTTTTGGTTACAGTGTTTCAGGCACAGTTGGGGCTTGGCCTGCTTAATTCCTGAATTCATGACTTGATTTTAGACATAGAGTTGTCAAAGTTATAAGAGATGGACATTTCCAGGTAGTCAAAACTGCACACAGAATGGTAAATGAAAACCATACCTCCTTTGTTTAATATTTTACCCTTTCCAGAAGATACCCCTGCTGTTTGGATTTGTTACATTTTTGTTTAATTTTGTCACATTTAAATTATTTGTCTGAAAGTATTTCACTGTATTGCCATTAGTAGTGGTGAGGTAAAGTTGTAATATGCTTTGTTTTGTTTTCTTTCTGTCATAGGGTACTTAGTGATTAGCATATGGTCATTTACTTGTGAGAGAAAAGAGGAATGTTGATCTCTTTGGAAAATACATGGTCATTTTTTAAAGCTTCCTACAGAAGTTGGGTAGCTATTTCGTGCTGTTGAAAATGAGCTACGTGTCAGTCGCACTTCCTGTGCACTGCAGTGCTCAGGTGTGGAAGGCAGGCACATCCTTCTAGGGAGAAGCGTTGTCGGCAGCAGCGTGCCGTCTTGTGTGAGAGCCAGCAGGAAGTCTCCGGAAGTCCTTGCTCCCTTGTGCAGGTGCAGCCTGGCCTTGCTAACGTCTTCATTTTAGAGTGTCAGGCTCAGGAGCACTGATGTGTATTGTGCAGTGGAGCCTCACCTGGGATTGGGTGTGGTTCTCGTGGGGGGGATGTTCTGTCTGGATTACACAATTAAAAAAAATAATGTCGTTTACTATTGTCAGCACACATCATTCGTAGTGGCCTAGTTGAGTGGGCTGATAAGACTCCTGTGTATGTAGTAATGAGGAACTTTTTGCAGATTTAATACCTTCTTAAATATGGTAAACATGATAAATCCTGGCTTATTTTCTTAAGTAGGTAAGTATATGTTTATGGTTCTCTCTAAACTGTTAACTTATTCAATTATGTGCATAAGTGAATTATGTAATACCTAAGTATTAGCTCAGTAGAATTAATGAAGTAGCAATCTTAAAATTTAATAAAACTGGGAAACTCAGTTTTATTAAATTTTATATGCAGTATTTTGTGAGTAAAAATTATCTGGCCAGGTGTGGTGGCTCATGCCTGTAATTTACCCCAGCAGTTTGGAAGGTGGAGGTGACAGAATTGCCTGAATCCAGGGGCTGGAGACCAGCCTGGGCAACTTGGTGAGACCTCATCTCTACAATAAGTCAGTAAAAATTAGCTGGACATGATGGCACATGCCTATAGTTCCAGCTACTTGGAAGTCTGAGGTGGAAGGATTGCCTGAGCCCAGCAAATCAAGGTTGCAGTGGCCACAAGTGTACTATTGTACTCCAGCCTGGGCGACGGAGTGAGACTCGGACAAAAAAAAAAAAATTCCCCATACTTAGTGATTAACATATGGTCATTTACTTGTGAGAGGAAAGAGGAATGTTGATCGCTTTGGAAACTACATGGCTTCCTCCTGTGTAAAATTATAGGGTGGTACTACTAGACTATTTTTACTGCCCTCATTTAACTCGTTTTTTTCTTTCTTTGATTTTATCATTTAAGATAACGAAATGCCAGCTTTAGAACTATGTTGAATTTGGAACCTTTTGGGGTCACTAAGCAAATTTATCCATTGCTAGATTTTTTAAAATGGGGATCTCTGATCCTCAAAATGATGAATAACTCCAGAGAAAGCAGAAAGAATGAGAAACAGAACGATACATTCTGATGAAGATTGATAGTCTCCATGGCCCTGGGGAGAACAACAAGCTTATCGCACTAGCCGGAACCCAGGAGGAGGCTGTGAGGGAGGAAGTGAGGATGTGGGAATGGAGAAGGGTGGCAGGTGTCCCTGTGTGGAAGGGCTGCAGGTCGCAGACTAAGGGCTGCAGGTCTCAGACTGTCGGTCCCGATGTCTCCAGGGCGGTCTTTGAAAATGAAGCTTTAAGAGAACTCCAGAGGCAAGATCTCAGCGGGGGGGAAGGAAGGTTGGATGAAGCGCTCGCCCTGCACTCGGACTTTTGATAATTGCCATTTGTTGACCAGGGAGGTGCTGAGCCAGCTCTCGGTGCTGAGGATGCCCCAGGTCAGATGGGGCCTCAGGGAGCTTGCTTTCTGGGGAGAGGTGACGGGAAACACATGGGAAACACATAGCCAGGAGGCATAGGTGTATGTGAAGGAGCATGCAGGCAGTGTGTCCCCGGTCCTTTGCGGGGTGTGCATGCTGCCTTCAGATGGAGTGGCCGGGGGATATCGGTGGAGGAAATGCGGGAATGGAGAGCCAGCCATGTGAAGGCAGGTTTTTTTGTTGTTTGTTTTTTAAATTTTTTTTTTTTTTTTGAGTTGGGGTCTCACTTTGCCGCCCAGACTGGAGTGCCGCAACCTCGACCTGCTGGGCTCCGGCGATCCCTCCACCTCAGCCTTCCAAGTAGCCAGGATTACAGGCGCATGCTACCATGTCCGGCTAATTTTTGATTCATTGTAGAGACAAGGTCTCGCCAAGTTGCCCGGGTGGGTCTCGAACCCGCGGGCTCAGGCAGTCCACTCGCCTCGGCCTCCCAAAGTGCTGGGATGACAGGCTGAGCCACCGAGCCCGGCCCATGAAGGCAGTTTTTGATCAGAGGAATAATAGCCCCGAATACTGACAAGCTCATCTGGCTGGAAGTGTGAGGAGAGTGACGGGAGGCCCCATGCTGCGGGCTCATGGAGTTCATGGCCTGTGGCTGAGCCAGAAGTTTCCAGGCCGGGGTGCTCAGCTGTCCTGGGCCCCCATCCATGGAGTGACCCTGCCTCGCCAAGGAGAGGACTGGCGTCTCCCTGCCCAGCTTTCTGTTTGTGACACATAGTCCTTTTTCTTCCTGCCTACTGTCCTGCTGTCCTAGAAGCTCCATTGCTGTTTTTTTTTATCCCGGAACAAACTTGTCGCCTGGTCCCTTGTGGGCCTCTAATGTCTGGTGATCACTGATGACAAGGAGAAAGGACAGGAAATGTCTTACCACTCCCGTCTGTGTTGATGGTATGCCAAAGTGTTTTTCTTTTTGGTAACAGACTTTATTTTGGATAGAAACCCTTGAAATGAGATTGCTATTTTAACTACTTTTAAAAAAATCATTAAACTCAAGTTGTTTTCTTTCAAAAGCACTTTTAAAAAAATTTCCACAGTCTTTCTTCATGCATATGCTTCATAAAAAATCATGTTAGAAGCATTGAAAATTTTTAATCATTTAGAAGATTATTAATATTTTAAAAGAAATCTTAGGAGATGTCTGATTCATATCCCTGCCTCTGGGTAGGCACCTAGGTTTTTCTCCCAGCCCTTAGATAAGGAAATCGGCTTATCTCCTCCTTTAACTAATAATTTTGTACATTTGATGACTAAGGGTTCACCAGCATACAGGTATAAATTATACTGTAATTTTTTTTTTTTAGTTTTCAAACAAAGTTTATTAGAGAAAGAAGGGAGAAAAGAAATGGAGACATGCCAGAGTTGGCATGGGTGAAAGAAACCGCCTCTAAACTTTTTTATACTTTAAATTTTTTCTAAGAATGACTTCTGTTAAACTTGGCTAGTTTTAACTTCTAAATCTGTAACTTCTGAAAGTAAATGTTTAAAATGCAGTGTGACTAAATTTGATAAAAATGAGCAGAGAAAAAGATCGTAATGGGGGCAAGATTGGACAGATATTCCTTTCTTTGCCCTGGAAATTTCGAACTTGATTTTCCCTAGTTTTCATTATCATTTCATATTTGAAATGAGACTTTTTTTTGGCTCTCAGTGTATCCATGAGAGCAGCACTACAAGTGCTGGCCACTTATCTTTATAAGGGAGAGTCACCTGGTCTTTCAGTTTTTCTTAGTTCTGTTTTTAACACTACTTTCTTAATATTGTGATTTCTATTAGTCAGTTTTTTTTTTCCCCTCTGGAATAATAGCATCTTGGTAAGTACAGAGGTTAGGGATTCAGCTGTCATACCTCTTTAAGAGTCTTTCTAAATCTTGACTTTTTGGCTGTAGTTACTCAGGCATCAAAATAGACTTAGTAGTGGTAATTGCCTTTGTTTTCATGTCAATTATTTAATCCTCAGAACCCACATATCTCCCAATATGGGGAAATGGAGGCATAGAAAAAATAGTACATTGCTAGAGTCACACATTTAGTAAAATACCAAGTTGGGGTAGTTATTAACAAGCATACTGTAAGGAGGACTGATTACACTGCTTGAAGACCATTACTTTGAAGTAACCATCTTGAAGAATAAAGCTTACCTTCTTTCTTTCCCTCTCAAGTTCTGAAATAATTGAGTAATAGTACTTTTGAGTAGTGATTAGGATGTGTGATTGAGTCAGTCATTGATACCAGGGTAAGTTAGGGCCAGCAGTGTTTTTAGCTTTCTTAGAATTTTGTTGGCAAATCATTAACTGTTGAATTGTGAGATTGCATCACTGATCCCTGCTTTTCCTGGTAACAGTCACTTCCCTTGAAGATCAGAATCACCCTTCTTCACTCCTGTTGGGATTGGAGTCATGCAGCACCCACCTCTGTAGCAGGTGCCACTCTTGAACTTGAATGTTGTAGAGCTGTCAAGACACTTGGGCTCTGATTATGGCTTTGTTTTGATTCAGCTCTGCAAACTAATAACCTATCAAGTAATTATCCTCTGCACCATGGCTTCCTCCTGTATGAAATTAGAGGGTGGTACTAGATTATTTTTATTGCTCTCATTTAACTCTTGTGTTTTTTTTTTTCTGTTTCTTTGGTTTGATTATTTAACTAAATGCCAGCTTTAGAACTATGTTGGGTTTGGAACCTGATACGATGGTGTTCATGTAGGGGAGCAACTGTGATGTGTGCCTTTGTAAAAGTATTTGGGAGTATGGATCCAGGTATCTCTTCCCTCCCAGAGGGCTGGGGACCCAGGGAGTGGCACGGGAGGAAAATCACAGAACTGCCCGCATGCAGTGGAAGTCTAGTCACTGTTTTTATGGTGGTGTCACCAGCAGTTGTAAGTGCAAACACAGCCATATTCATATTTTGTGGTTATAATATGGGCCATAGTCTTTTGTTAGTTACACCTCACGACAGCACATAATAGGGTGTCTTAGGCTTTGCCTTTCAATGCTCATCAGCTCTTTGCATGTCTCTTCTTATGAACAGATTCGGCTAGTCTGTTGAATTGTGTTTCTTTGTTTAATGACAATAATTAAAGCCATAGATATGCCAACATTTTTTCAAAATAGGCTTGTAAAGTGATCATCATTAAAGTTCCTTCAATATTTGGTTAAATTGAGACTATAAATTTGGAAACATGTTGGGTTTCTTTCCTTTTCTGATTGTGTACTGCAGTCATTTGGTATCTTCTATTAATGGGTATAGTTAACAGTAAATGGGCACGTTTCCTGGGTCTGTGAATTATGGTTGGTTGAGAATTTACCAAATTATAAAGTGATTATGTAGATGACACCTTTTGCAATTTTTTTGAGGTTCAGACTTTAACAAGTAGTCTGTTACAGCAAACCAACCAAAGTAGTGAAATAAGTACAAAAACATGATTGCTTGACCACCTCTTTCATAAATGGTTGAATGAAGAGGCAGGGCCATCCTGGAGTTTAGAATTAAGTTGTTTTTAAAAAATCATTTTTACAGCTGGCAGCTCAATAATAAAACATGATCTTTCTTTTGAACTATATGTAAACTTTAGGAATGCCAGTAGTTTTTAAGTATCATGTTCCCCTTACCCCCATTTTGAATTTTTATTTAGTTTTTGGAAAAAGTAGACGGTTTTCCTTTTCTTTTTTTTTTTTTTTGAGTTGGAGTCTCACTCTGTCACCCAGACTGGAGTGCAGTGGCACACTCACGGCCACTGCAGACTCAATCTGCTGGGCTCAGGTGATCCTTCCACCTCAGCCTTCCAAGCAGCTAGAACTACTGGCGTGCATTACCATGCCCAGCTTATGTTTTGATTTATTGTAGAGATAAGGTCTCACCAAGTTGCCCAGGCTGGTCTCGAACCCCTGGACTCAGGCAATCTTCTCGCCTCAGCCTCCCAAAGTGCTGGGATTACAGGCTTGAGCCACTGCACCCAGCATTAAAGTAGACAGTTTTCTAATAAAGTGTGAGATTCTTCTGGTGTATGAGTAGAAAAACAAACCCAATTTCCCCAACCATACTCTCACAACATGTTTTTAACACAAGATGTGATCAAACAAGCAGTCAGCTCTACAGCAGATACCAGCTGGGCGTCCTCCAGTTCTGTTCAGGTCTGATGCTGTCCATCAGATCCTACAGAGACTCAGTTCCCCAAACTGATGCTAATCACAAAGTCCAGGTTGTTCTTCCCGTGCTTCTGACTGACCCGTAAATCAGGGTTCCCACACCCTCCTCGTTGGACTCAAATTAATTTGAGGTTTATTATAAAGGATATTTTAAAATGATACAGAGGACCAGACAGATGAAGAGATACTGGAAGGGTCCCAAGCACACAAGCTTTCGTCTTGTAGAGTTGGGGTGCGCCACCCTCAGCACATGGATGAGTTCTTGCTCACCTATTTGGAAGCTCCCCCTCCCTCAGTCCTGTTGGAGTTTTACGGAGATATAATTACGTAGGCATGATTGTTTAAATCATTGGCCAGTGGTGATCACCTCAACCTTCGGGTCCCCTCCGGGCCCGGGGATGGGATGTGATTTCCCACTCTGATCACAGGTTGGTTCCCCTGGCAGCCAGCCCCCCATCCTGTGGTTATTTAGGAGTTTTCCAAAAATTACCTCATAGGCGTGGTTGAAGAGGCTTATTATAAATAACAAAAGACTGTCTTTCGCTTTTATTGCTCGGGAGGTGTTGAAGGAGCCAAGGACAAAAGGCCAACTAATTTAACAAAAGATACTCTTAAGCTAAGCTAGTCATTTAAAAAATAACAAGGGTTATAGAGGCTGAGTCAGAACCTTGGAGGAAAACATATTTATGTGTATATAATATATATATCATACCACACTTCCATTTTATTGAATTGCTTGTACTTAGCCATTAAGGAAGAAGATGTGATATGCTTTTAATGTTTTATACTGTTAAGCAATTACACCTGTAATCTGGAAGCTTTTGGTTTTGTTTATATTTTTATGATAATACAAATTTCAGGAACATTTATATATTTCATGACTATATTTTATCATACATATATTTCAGATGCATATATTTCCGTAACTGCTCTACTAGTTAATTATAAGTTACGTATTTTTGGTTAATTTAATTATATACTTTTCAAATATCTACAGCTACTTGATGTCCCTGTGATGTTTATTTTCGTATTCTGTATCTTCTAATATCATTTTATTAATGGTTAGGCATGTTAAGGAAGAAAATATGTCACTTCTTAATGAAATGTCTTTTATTACTTTGTTAAAGAACAATTCAAAGATCAACTTCGCTTTTAATAGAGGGACTTAAGGATAATGCAGGTTTTCTATGTATTTTTCCTAATTTCAGCTCTTCGCTTTAGTTTTTAAAATGTAGACACACGGCAGTTGCTACTCAGCAGTCTATTCTTTTATCGTCCCTTCATGTCTCAAGTAAGAATTACATCTTGCCGGGTGCGGTGGCTCATGCCTGCAATCCCAGAACTTTGGGAGGCAGCGGCGAGAGGACTGCCTGAGCCCATGGGTTCAAGACCAACCTGAGCAACCTCATTTCTACAATAAATAAAAAAATTAGCTGGGCGCGGTGGCACACACCTGTAGTTCCAGCTACTCGGAAGGCTGAAGTGGAAGGACTCTCCTGAGCCCAGCAGGTCGAGGCTGCAGTGGCCATCAGCATGCCATGGCACTCCAGCCTGGGTGACAAAGTGAGACTCCAACTCAAAAAATAAAATAAAGTAAAACAAAGAATTATGTCTTCATAGTCTCCAAACTGAAACTTAGCAACAGCCTTTCTCTACCTGCTTTAACTCTGTTTCAGACTAGTTCATGGAGATTCATTTTCTGTTTGCTTAAAACAATGCAGATTAGAGAATTTATGTGTATGCACCACAGTTCCCACTGAGAAATCTTGGTTGTGATTGTTCACTCTGTGAGTATACTAGGTATATACTAGGTGTTGTAGGAGACTTGTTGAGTATTGATAGTGTGCCTCTTATTTTTAGAATCCTGATACATACAGATGTGCCCTGTCTTTGTAATTTCAAATATATATATATATATAGAAATCTTCAGTTATAGAAGTATGTTATATCTTCATAAAAATATGTATTTAGGAAACAAGTTAACTAGGGGATTATATGCATTTACAAATTGATGTTTTGCCTTAACAAAGATTCTTAGTAAGGTTTAGATAATCAAATCTTGCATTGAGTTTGGATTATTACTTAGGGGTGTTTGAATTAATTTTACGTATTTGTTAGCATAAAAGGGCAGACCTGGAAGTTGCTCCTATGTTAGCGGATCAATTCTTAACTAGGTTAGCTTGATCTAATCTGAGTTTCTGAGTTCTTACAGGTTTGAGGCTTGGCAGCAAATTGGATGTTAGATATAGCTGAGTATTTCCTATAAATAACTCCTCTTCAATTTGCAAAATAATTTGAATTTTTAAAAATTTGTGGTAGAAACAGAATTTAATAAGCAAGTATTTTCCATTTGATCAAAAGAGGAGGCCCAAGGAAACACAAGTGTCACTTATGAGTGGATGGAAAGAAGGCAGTTTATGCACGTCCATAACCACAGGCACCCAAAAGTAAATGGGTCTTTTAGTTCATGTGGAACACACCTTTCTTTTTGCATTACTGAATTGCATATGTTTCTTAGACTTTATTTTAAGGGAAATAGTTGCCGTTTTCTGTGTTTAGGATCTGTTTACAGGAGCCTAAACAAATCTTAGGAACAGGAAAGCTTGTTCTTCAACCAGCCATGTGCATTCTAGGACTCTGGAGACAGCTGTTTCTTTGGAAGTGGCTCTGTTTATACAGTGACCAGTGTAGTACTTGACCGGAGCAGAAGGAATCTCATTCCATTCCTTCTTTAGCAAGGGAGTGCTTTAAGGAGTTTGGCATGAGGCTTAGTCATTTCAACTGACATTTTAGTCGTTGAATAGTGCCTTGTCTTCATACTGGAACATACTTTGCAATACAGATGCCTTAGGCAGTTGTTATTCAGCTTATGAAAACCTGAAAGTTACTCTTAACTTTTAAAGGTTGCTTTTACATTTCTGAAATTCCTTCATCCTTAAGTTCTGCTGATACAATTTGACTTAACCCTTTACGTATGTTGGTTGAAAAAGATATTACACAATGCATGTATTTCTTCTGGAAAAATTAGAAAATATTAACACAAAGAAGAGAATAAAATCCACCTATTCCTGTAACCCCCCCCCCATTTTTAGTATATATCCTCTTCTGCATGTTTTTTCTTCTCTCACAAAATGGAATTGTCATAATTTACTTTTTGAAAATTCTGTTATTACATTTTACACCTTAAGATTCAGGCAGGAGCTTATAACAGAAAAAAGGATTTGTTTGGCTTTTGTGTAAGAGGTATTTATAAAGTAAATGGAAAATAATTACTAAAGTAACTAGTTGTTAAAATATGATGTTGCCCTCCTCAAACAGGTGCCTGCCTGTTTTTTGCCGTCTCTTCCTGTGGGTCCAGGGAGTAAATGACTCTTTTATTTAACTTTCTTTTCCATAAGACCCTGTTTTACTCTTCTACCTGGTACATGGTAGGATCTCGCTATGTGTGTGTGTTGAATTAATTAAAGCAGGTATAGATCAATAATGCCAGGGTCCAGATTAATTTCTAACAAGATTCAAGCCACTACAAACAATAAATCCTTTTGATGAAGAGGGTACTATAGGGTAGAGTTTTTAAAAATCCATTGTTTCAGTTTCAAGGACTAGTCAAAAAGTCATCGAGACTTCTTTCCTAAGGTGGAGTATTCCTTAAAACATCAGTTTTGATCTGCCTCAACTTTTATAGCTGAATAACAATTTAGAGCTCAGGATCTACCACCTATACTCAGTTTTGTGGGGTTTTTTTGTTTCTTATGAGTTGGAGTCTCACTCTGTCGCCCAGGCTGGAGTGCAGTGGCATGGTCCCGGCCACCACAGCCTCGACTTGCTGGGTTCAGGCGATCCTTCTGCCTCAGCCTTCCAAGTAGCTGGAACTACAGGTGCGTGCCACCATGCCCTGTGAATTTTTTTGACTTATTGTAGAGACGAGGTCTTGCCAAGTTGCCCAGGCTGGTTTTGAACCCTGAGCTCAGACAATCCTCTCACCTCAGCCTCCCAAAGTGCTGGGATTATAGGCTTGAGCCACCACGCCTGGACCTACTCAGTTTTTAAAAGTTAATAACAATAATGGGCCAGGTATGGTGGTTCATGACTGTAATCCCCAGCATTTGGAAGGCAGAGGCTGCTAGAGACCAGCCTAAGCAACATAGTGAGACCTCGTCTCTACAAAAAAAATCCAAAAATTAGCCAGGCACAGTGGCTCACATCTATAGTCCTAGCTATTTAGGAGGCTGAGGTGGGAGGATCGCCTGAGTCCAGAAGGTCAAAGCTGTATGAACCATGATCGTGCCACTGCACTCCAGCCTGGGCTACAGAGTGACACCTCGACTCAAAACAATTTAATAACAACCACAATTTAGTTATGACATGTTCATAGTGATTATCATTATTATCGGTATAATGCTTTATACCTAGTATGTTTCATTTAATATAAATTTGGCCTGTACATTTTTATATACAAAGCTAGCAATACAGTAAATTTCTGAACATAGTACAGTGTCGGATTCTTTTTTTAATATACATTTTTCTTTTTTTTTTTTAATCTTAAATGGACTTAGTCACATGGGATTCTTAAACTTTGCACAGCGATCTGTTGGGTCTACCTTTAGTCTACTTTATAATTTATGTCATTCCTCCCACCAAAGGCAAGAAGCTGATAAAAACTTTGGTTGATGATTTCCTCCAGTGGTGATGGATTAATAACAATTATCTACGTGGTCTAACAGGCAAGGGATCAGGACTTGAGAGTCAGACCTGGCTGTTGAATCACAGCTCTGCACCCCATAGGAATAGCACCCTGGTGGTTGTAAGTGTGGTCTCTGGAGCAAATCAGCCAAGTTTGGGGTTCTGGCTTCTCTGCGACTAAAGCTGAGTAACTCAGGACAACTCAATTAACTTTTGAGGCTTAGACAAATTATTAGATGTAAAAACTCTTAAGATTACTAACTGGTAAGGTATTCATTAATTAATTCATTGGTTATTTCATTACTGTTATGATGATGAGTAAATAACTTTAGACCAGAGACTTTGCAACCATAAGCCTCTGCTTCCAAATAATGGGAAATAGGGAGAGACCACCAAGTTAACAGATTAATTATAAAGATTAAACAACATGGCATGTGTAAAGCTTTTGCTAAGTGTTCACTCAGTCAATATAAGGTGGGGAAAGTCATGGACACCTAAGTTATATTTCTTCTAAAGTTTGAAAGAAAGTATTAGAACCATTACCATTGGTGTGTAAAATATGATTTCTGTATTTTAATGCCTCCGAAGGTTGTATGTCATTTTCTCCAGTTAATAGGTGTCCAAATGATAACTTTTTATACCCAACAATAATCCTTTTTAAAAAGAGAGCTTATCTGTGAAAGCCCTCATTAACAATATTAATGATTTTGACATGGAAATCAAAACTTGGGATCATTCCTCAACAAGGCATGACAACATGATTTGGCAGAACCTGCCCTGGGAATGACTCTTTGCAAAGCTGGAGAAGTCCCCGGACTTGAAACCCGATGCTTAAAATCTGATTATGAACTTAGTTAATAGAAGTCTTAGTAAGTTTGTGAATCAGAAAGCTTCCTTAGCTAATTTTAAAGTGACTGCAACAACTTTAATTTAAAGAATTAATAGGTATGTGTTTTAATTAACATGATTTAAAAGGCAGTCTAAATAATGAAAACACAGAGTGACAGTTGCTACATAAAATGTTTTTCTTTTAACCAGTCACTTATGACCTAACTTTGAGCAATATGATTATAGACTCTCCTAGATCTAAAACTTTGTGAATAGTTTTATATATATATATATACACACACACACATGCTTTTAAGTGTTAATTTTTGAAGCTGTCAGAATATCCATTGTTATACATCTACTCAGATTTAATAAAGCAGAGATACTTGGAAGTGAAAGTACGTTTAATGTGCAGAGGGAAAAACAAAACAAGAAGGTTCTAGTCATAGTACTTTTAAAGGACTGCTGGCACTGTTTCATTTGACTTTTTGTTGTGGCATTTTAAACATAGATTTTAAATACATTGTTATAAAAACTCACAGGTTGGAAAAATACTTCTCTTCCCTGGATTGATTTCATTGTCTCCTAGTCACTTTGTTTATTCCAGAACTTTTTTTCTCCATACATATAATTGTGTGTGAGATTAAAAAAAAAAATTCCAAACAGCACTAAACAATTGAGATATTTAATACACTTCAATGCAAATTTACATTCTTCTCTTTAAATTTGCATATCACTGGTATTCTTCTATATAATTAATACACATATTGCTTTTTTTTGTTTTTTTGAGTCAGAGTCTCACTTTGTTGCTCAGGCTGGAGTGCAGTGGCATGCTCCCGGCCACCGCAGCCTCCGCCTGCCGGGCTCAGGTGATCCTTCTGCCTCAGCCTTCCAAGTAGCTGGAACCACAGGAGCGTGCTATCACGCCCGGCTAATTTTTGATTTATTGCAGAGACGAGGTCTCACCAAGTTGCCCAGGCTGGTCTCGAGCCCCTGAACTCAGGCAGTTCTCTCGCCTCGGCCTCCCAAAGTTCTGGGAGTGCTGGGATTACAGACTTGAGCCACTGGGCCTGATTCACATACCGGTTTTGTTTTGTTTTGTTTTGTTTTGTTTTGTTTGAGTTGGAGTCTCACTCCATCACCCCAGGCTGGAGAGCGGTGGTACACTCATGGCCACCCCAGCGTTGACCTGCTGGGCTCCAGGAATCCTGCTACTCAGCCTTCCAAGTAGCCGGAACTACAGGCGTATGCTACTTAGCCTGGCTAATTTATTTTTTATTGTAGAGACAAAGTCTCGCCAGGTTGCCCAGGCTGGTCTCAAACCTGTGGGCTCAGGCAATCCACTCTCCTCGGCCTCCCAAAGTGCTGGGAATACCGGCTGAGCCACCGAGCCCAGCCACATACCGTTTTTTAAAAGCTATTTATGTACCATGATATAGTAAACCAGCAACAGTTCTCTCCTGATATAATGAAATGTGTTTTTACCCCCAGATTCCCACATGTTGGGAAAACAGCAAAACCAATTTTTTTTCCATTTGGCCTCCATATTTTTGCATTCCATTCAAGTCAGTACTTCTCTGGTACAATATGCAAGCTGTATTCAGTTGCCCCTTGAGCTTCTGTCCAGCCAAAGGGCAGCCAGAGTCTCTGAAACATTTAGTAGATGGTCTGGAGCCCGACTTTCTGGAGTTGAATCCCAGTACCCTGTGACTTCTGGCAAGTTGTTTACACTGCCTCAGTTTTCTTGTCTGTGAAATAGGGTCTGATTATATTACCTACTTTTTAGGGTTGTTGTAAGGAGTAATGAGTTGGTGCAGAAGATGTGCTTAAAATAGCTCCTGGTATGTCGTGAGTGATGTGTGCACATATAAATGCCATTATTACGCTGTTGTCACTGTCATCATCAGGTCACTGAGTTTGCTCTGTCTAAAATACAAATGGCTTCTCAGAAAATGACACTCATTGATTTTGAAAGATTGGGTCATGGTAATCAGTGACATGGCTTCAGTTAAACTAAAGAGATACAAAATATGCCTGATTTACTATGTTTTTAGCTGGCGGAGGGCAGAGGGGTGTCTGCAGTATGCTGGTATACTGTCTAGCAGTGTGCTTTGCCCATAAGGGATGCTTCTTAGTTGACTTATTATTATTTTTTATTTTGACTCATTTTTTATTGTCAAAATCATGGAATATTTACCTTTTTCATGTGGTCTCAAGAAATTAAAATTTTAATTATTCATATATATATGCATTCTGTTTTTAAAAGTACTAGAATTTATTTTTATTCTTCTGCAGAATAAACCATTAAACATTATTAGTCTTTACATTTTTCTTATGTTTTATGATTACCACTACTAATGAAGTAAATGGTAGTATCTTGTATACTTCAGGTGAAAGTATGAAATTTTAATTTTAGCACTGAAAGCATTTCTGTGTCATTCCCTAATAAAGTAGACTGAATAGTAGTCTTAGAATCTTAAATGCCTTCAATTTAACAGAGTTTTACTTTTTCATTTCTTTCTCTATTTTAGTCAACAGTAATAACATAGCTTTGCCTACTAATGACAGAAGCAAACATGACCAATAAATGTATATTTACACATGCACACACATATATGATCTACTGTATTCATGTTTCTAAAATAATTCAAGGGGTTAGGCATGGTGGCTTATGCCTGTAATCCTAGCACTTTGGGAGGCTGAGGTGGGAGGATTACCTGAGGCCAGGAGTTTGAGACCAGACTGAGCAAATTAGGGAGACCTCGTCTTCATTTAAAAAATAAAAAAACCAAGCAAACAAAGCTTGTGCCTGTGGTCCCAGCTTCTCAGGAGGCTGAGGCAGGAGGACCGCTTGAGCTCAGAGTTTAAGACTGCAGTGAGCTGATCACACCACTGAGCCTGGGAGACAGAGTGACACCTCATTTTCTTAAACAGACAAAACTCTAGGCATTAAAAAAATCAACTTTAAAAAAGAATTCAAGGGTCTTGATTTATTAGATAATATTGCATATCAAATTGGTGTACTTATTTTATAGAGGGGCTAGATTCAGAAGTTTTGTTTTTTTTCTTTAAAGTTAAAAGTTAAAATATAGACATATAATTTTGAAATTAGATTGTTGTTTGAATCTTTAACACACAAGGTTTCTTAGTTACACTTTAGGAGCTCTCCGGATATCATCGAACTGTGGAAATACTACCACATTTTCCATCTAGAGCTAATATTTAATGAGAATGAGATTTTTAAAAAGTTAGAAAAGTTTTTTTCCCTGAAGGGAGGAAATATTATGAGCTCTGATAGATAACCTTTAAAAATAATTTAAATCCATTTACTGAAAAAACTGAGCAGAAATTACGGAACTCCCGCATAGCTCTTTCTCCCACTCCCCACAGTTTCTTCTCCGATTGTCGATACCTTCCGTTAGTATGGCACGTGTATTTTGATGAAAGAATCAGTGTTGATGCATTCTTCACTGAAGTCCATAATTTATTCAGATTTTCTTAGTTCTTACCTAACATGCCTTCTCTGGTCCAGGAGCTCATGTTGCATTTATTGTAGGCTCTTCCTGGCTGTGACAAGTTGTTATTCTTCCTTGTTTTTGAGGAACATCCTTTTTGCAACATCTGTGTAGTGAGTAGGCACCTGCTACTAACCAGACCCTGAACAAAAAAACAAATCTTTGCCCTTGAGAAGTTGGTATTCTAATAGGGAGCTAATGGTCTACTTTTAAAATCTAATTTTCATGAAGAATTGCCTCTGTCTTTTAGCAGATTAATATTTAATATTACAATTCTGGGACTTCTTATTTTTCATAATTAGCAGAAAACAATTGAATATTTCTAGATTACTTGTGGAAGCACATATTGGATCTCTAGTGAGTAGGTGGTATCTCTATTCTTTTAAAGCAGGCATTGTTTTTATATTTGGGAAAATGCTTATTTTCAAGAAAAAGTTATTCTGTTTATGATGAGGACAATTCTGTCTGCTGTTGCCTATAGGGAAAATGTCATCAAAAATTATATTTCAGGCTGGACTCGATGGCCCATGCCTATAATCCTAGCACTTTGGGAGGCCGAGGTGAGAGAATTGCCTGAGCCCGTGGGTTCGAGACCAGCCTGGGCAACTTGGCGAGACCTCATCTCTCCAATAAATAAAAAAATTAGCCAGGTATGGTATCACATGCCTGTAGTTCCAGCTACTTGAAAGACCGAGGTGTAAGGATCGCCTGAGCCCAGCAGGTCGAGGCTGCGGTGGCCGGGAGCATGCCACTGCCCTGCAGCCTGGGTGACAGAGTGAGACTCCAAATCAAAAAAAAAAAAAAAAAATTGCATTTCACAGTTTAGTATTCTTGTAATTGACCAGAGCAGCTTTTTATACAATTGCTGCCGTAAGCAGTTGTAGGGAAAGTTAAAACAGATTATGTATATTACATAGTATATCTGAAAGGAGGATAGGGTTTGCAAATTTATGTTGTCAGGTGTTGCTGATTACAAGTATTTTTTAGTTAAAGGAGCCGAAGAATCAGAAATAATCAAGTCTTTTGAAAGTTTTGGCATTAGGCTTGATAGGGGCCCAAGGCCAATTAAACAAAGAAAATAGGAAAATTCAAGGAAGGATTCTGTGGCCATAGAAATGTCAATCAGATAATTATCTTTGGCAGATATAGTAGCTATAAGTTTACACTTTTAAACATTACTGTGCTGCAAGCACCTTGCTCCACCTGTGTCAGTAGTAAGGCATGCTGCCTTTCCTATTCAAGGATAGTATTCCTTAGTGGGAGCATTAGCCATCCAAGATCAGTAGTGGGGATTAGCTCTTGGAAACTTTATTTACTTTTTGGACCATGTATTTGAGCAACACTATAACCTTGGAATAATCAGGCTGTGGGAGCACAACATCAATGCCTATTTAATTATACAAATGGACATTAACTAATCCTTCAATAAAGAAATTTTGCTGAAAGTTATAACTACATTGGTCAAGCTCTTTTAGAAATTACATTTTTTCCCCTTCAGTCTAGTTCTTCCTCTGTATGCATATTTAAAATCAGTTTCCATAGTGACATCTGGTGGTGGTTTTGAAATCCTGGAGAGTATGTTTGGAATGATAAATATTTTTACTTAATAGCCCCAAATTTCCGGCTTCTTTACAATTTTTCACCTTATTAACAACTTTTCTTGAAAATGTCTTCATTGTATTCTTGAAATTGAAGAGAAAGGCATTTATTATTACCTCTGTAATGCTTTGTTAGTGTTAAGGAAGGATGTTTGATAGCACTGCATGCCTGAACTTGTGTTCTGTGCCTGAAATCTCACTAACTGGTCTCCCTGCTGTGACCTTGTGCATTGTGACTTGACTGAAATGTTGGTGTTTCCCTGGCCTCCTCTCACTGAGTTTCATACTCTTTGCCTCTGACTGGCGGGAATTCTGTGGAAAGCCTGGGGTCACGTATCTTTAGTTGCAAACTGTTGTTGCTGTGTCTTAAGGAGGGGAGCCCAGAGAGGGGTGGCATGGAAGACAGACCGGGGACCCCAAGAAGAGTTTATGGGCAAATGGATGGTGTGCCCAAAGATGCGATGTTGAAGAAAATCTTTGTAAAAATGATAGTTTTTGCTGATGCCTTATTTTTTCCCCAGGACGAGTGAGTTTATAACCCACTTTGCAAAAAGTAATGATTGAAAATTGATTGGTAGATGTTTAAGGATCAAGAGAAATAGGAGTGGGGTAGAGTTTTGAGAAGGAACACGGTTGTTTGATTCGCATTCGTTGACGGCTTTCGTTTTTGTTTTTCGCTGTGTTAAAGGCACTAGGTAGAAGTGTTCATCATGGAAACTGGAAAGTTTGTTTCTCTTTCTGGAATTAAGGTAACTGCTAAAGTTATAAAAGAAACGACTCTATGATCTATCGGTGTGAGTTGTGGCTTAGGAAGGAATGGTGAGAGGATGATCCAGTGTGGGAATGAGGACTCAGAATGACCTAGAAAGTAAACACTGCTTCTGGTCATAGCTGCTGTGCGGGTCCCCTCAGACTCCAGGACTCCTTTAAAAAGGAGGGTTTGGATTCTGAGGAGCCCTTGATTAAGGAGGCTCCTTGCTCTGGATTCTAGACTCTAACTGTTTAGCTTTCTAAAGTTGGACAAATCGTTCTGGTGTTCTTGAACAAGGGAGTTGCACTGAAGGATTTCTAAGGAGTTCCCTGCCTGATTCTTATTTGGGGATGGCTAAAGCTAGATCTGTTGCTGCTCCTTTTTTGTTTTCCTGCAGATTATCTAGACTCTCGCTCAGCCTTCCCTCTGCCCTGCCCTAGATTCGAGATGGAATTGACCTTGTGATCTCAGACTAGTGCTGTCTACTCACTTCAGAAGCTTCTGTCTGGAGTTCTCGGGGAGATAGATCCTGCAACTGAGCAGACAGATTGAAAAGCAGAAAATGAAAGAACCCTACATACTTATGGCTTCTTTCCACCCGCATTGTATGGGAAGGTTTTCTACAGTTATTAGCCCTTTTGCACTCAGAGACATCTCATGGATCACCCACCAGCAACTTGACCACACTTTTTTACGAAATAGTGAAAAAAGAATCACTGCATATTAACATTATAGGATTGGAACCAAATGTTTTATTGTAGTGATATTTGGCTTATAATGAAATTTTGGACATTGGGGAATTTATTTATAACAAAAACATCAAAATTTTGTATCTTATATTTTTCTAATGTGTGGCAACGTGTGAAACAGTCACCAAGGTGCATTGCAGGCTCATTGATACATGTTGTGCTATAGTAATTTGTTGTTTTTCTATTCAAACAATGCAATTTTGTTTTCTTCCACCTGTTGTTTTTCTATTCAAACAATGCAATTTTGTTTTCTTTCTTCCACATTAATAATACATAATTTATTGTCCAGTCTGTTGTTCGAAGGCAATGTGGAAGGTCGCTCTCATGATTCCTGAAAACCACTTCTCAACTGAGCAATCAGAAACTTGACAAATTTTAAATGGGACATAGGTTTTTCATTGTTTTTGAATGGAAATTTTCAAGGAAACATACATTTTTGAAAACTCTGTGCTTGCAGAAGTTTGTCCTGTATAGTCACCAGCAGTCTCTTTATGTCTTCTGAGAGGAGACATCTGAGTATTTTGCTAGATTTACAAATTCCCTTCAGAGGAGACCTCCCAGTGTAAAGGGTTAGAATGGTGCTTTAGATACTCTATCCTGAAGCTCTGTGGCCAAGCAGAGTCCTCCAATCCTCCCCTCTCCTTTATTGTTACTCAGACGCCAGGGAGCTCTTACTTCAGCAGCTGAAACTCCTTGAGGCCTTTCACCATGGTAACAGCCCCACCGTGGTGGCCAGCACCTTTGGTGTTGTGCAGTGTCTGTGATGGTGCTATGGATGCTGGCAGTGGTATGTGCTGATGGGCAAAACCTGCGGTCCAGAGCCTGCCGTGGAACTGGCCACAGTGGTCCCATTTCTCAATCGCTCTAAGGCTTAAATAGGCCTCTTAATTTGTCTAAGCTGCTCTTTCCTCGTGGGTCAAGCTGTGAGGAAAAGCATACAACTTTTGTGTTATTTAAATCGTGGGTCCCTAGTCCCCAGCCATGAGCCAGTATCTGTCTGTGGCCTGTTAGGAACTGGGCCACACAGCAAGAGGTGAGCAGTGGCAGGTGAGTGGAACTCCATCTCCTGTCAGATCAGCCAGAGCATTAGATTCTCATAGGATCGCGAACTCTGTCGTCAACTGCGCATGCAAGGAATCTGTGTCGCATACTCCTTAGGGGAATCTTATGCCTGGTGATTACTCCCCTGGCTCCCCCGGAAAAGTTGTCTTCTACAAAACTGGTCCCCGATGCCAAAAAGTTTGGAGACTGCTGCTTTAAATGATTGAATGCACATAAAGCACCCAATGAAGTGATAGTGATGGGCGTGCAGTAAACACTTGTTCAACGTTCTTTAGTGAATTTGAGGATTTGGGTTGTAAGGTAAGAGATTAGGCAGTATGTCCTTTGTTCCCTTTGGCGGTCAAAATTTACTTTATACTTCTTCCTACGTTACATTAAATAATTGTTCTTTGTTTTGCAAAGATGTAATAATAACACATGAAAACATAAATACCTTAGCAATCACTATATGGTATTATAAAAGTATACAGTTCACAAAACAGGAACATTGGTCATCTCACTCATTAATATTTAATATTTTAATTGCTAATTAATACAATCCTGTTTTTTCCCCAATATTTGAATAGAGCCATGTTATTGTCTCACTTTTAACCTCTAGTAACATCCAGAGAGGACCTGGGGCTCTGAAAATGTCCCTCCTGATGATGTCTAGGGCACCGTGTATAAAAGGGTGTGCCTGTGCCTGGCTGCCGGTTGATGGGGAGCGGGGTGGTTCCCAACAGAAGCCATGTCGTCATGGCATACCACAGTCTGGGCCCTTATGGATTAGGCTAGGAGTAGAACGTGATGGACAATTATGGCTTTTTAAAATCTGTGATTGTAAATCTCGTATTTCCATTTTATAATTCTTTTTCCCCTTTTACCTTGAGACTAGAGAAAGCTATGATGTGAATTAACATTTAATACCCTCCTTCTGAATACAGACATGCAAAAGAAGGATGCAGTATAAAGTTTGACTTGCTTTTCTGAGTTATAACATTCTTTTGTGTACTCTTGTCATACAGACAGTAGGACTGACAGGGCATTTTGCTGGCACTGAAGTCATAGATTTGTGGTGTCTCAGCTGTAGCCGTGCCCTTTACTGTAACCCTGGGAAAGTTCCTCATCTCTCCAAGTCTGAGTTTTTCATCAGTGAAATGGAGATAATAGCACCATATATGTAGGAAGGTTGGATATAAAGATTAAATAAGATAATGCATGCCAGACACTTATCATGGTCCTGGCATATAGTAAACACTGAAACATTGTTTCTGTTATGTGTTCCTCTAAATGTGATTTATAGGCATTTACAAATTTAAATGCCTATAAATCACATTTAGAGGGACACATTTTAAAGCAGTGGATAGCAGCATGAATTATTTGAGGATTAGAAGTCTAAAGAGGCATCATGTACCCGTCTTATTAAAATTTTCCAATAATACTTTACCTGTCAGATGAGTTTTATTGCATTTTAATGAAGTGACAGAAGCCAGGAGGAGCACAGTGCGTTCATTTTGTTAACATATAATCCTCCTGGCGAGAACATTCTGTTGTCCGTCGACCTCCTTTGTATCAGGATGGGCATGATGAATAAGAGAAACTGGGAAAGATTATTCTTTCAGACCACAAACAGTTAGAAGTCTACTAATTTAGAG
This sequence comes from Tarsius wallacei, assembly GCA_963574415.1. Classification (NCBI taxonomy): domain Eukaryota; kingdom Metazoa; phylum Chordata; class Mammalia; order Primates; family Tarsiidae; genus Tarsius; species Tarsius wallacei. The sequence continues at coordinate 23,904 of CAUYQG010016559.1, forward strand.
AATTGGGCCAGGCCCAGTGGCTCACGCCTGTGATCCCAGCACTTTGGGAGGCTGAGGTGAAAAGATTGCTTGAGCCTAGGAGTTCGAGACCAGCTTGGGTAACATAGTGAGACTCTGTCTCTAGGGGAAAAAAAATTAGCTGGGTATGGTGGTATGTGCCTCTAGTCCCAGCTACTTGAGGGTGCTGAGGAGGGAGGATCGCCTGAGCCCAGAAGGTCAAAGCTGTGGTGAGCTGTGATTGCGCCACTGCACTCCAGCCTGTATGGCAGAGAGAGACCCATGACTCAAAAAGAAAAAAAAAAAAAAGAATTGATTGAGTATGCATAGATTATGTTTGGATCAGAAAAAACAGGAAACATGTTTATCTTTAGTTGTCTGGTTTTTTTTTTTTTTTTTTGAGTTGGAGTCTTCACCCTGTCGCCCAGACTGGAGTGCAGTGGCCGCTCCCGGCCACCGCAGCCTCGACCTGCTGGGCTCCGGCGATCCTTCCGCCTCAGCCTTCCAAGTAGCTGGAACTACAGGCGCGCGCTACCACGCCCGGCTAATTTTT
>CAUYQG010016572.1:0-25436 GCA_963574415.1 Tarsius wallacei
AAGGACCCCATTTCCAATGAAATCACATTCTGAGGTTCTGGGGGTTAGGTCTTGAACGTGGGAATTCTGGGGGACACAGTTTATCCCCTAACAGGTGGGTATTGACTGAAAGTTGCACAGTAAGACAATAAGCCCATAGCCCTGCCTCCTGGCATTTTGGGAAAGCAGCCTTATCTTGCTGTCCATGCCTGGGTAGCCCATGCCTTGAGGAAGGACATAACCACCCATGCTGTGCTCAGTCCTACCCTTCCGCCTTCCACCAGGGAGCTCCACTGTAATCATCTCCATCGAGGGCTGGAAAGACCACAAAGGGGAGACGATTTCCCTACTCATGCCCAGAGTCTTAATTTCACAATTCCAAAGCCCTTTGCAAAGAGAAGTCTCTCTTTCTAGGCACGTCACTGGAGAGGAAGAGTCCTGTGGGTGAAGGTACAGGGTTAAAGCCCATGAGACCAGTGCTGGAGTGAGGGGGTCTCTGCAGTGGTGGTCAGTAAGGGCAAATTCATACCTGACACACCCCAACACCCCACACATGAGCGGAACATTCTGGCTCCTAGAAGGTTTTCAATTCTATCATCTCTCCAAATTCTCAGGACAGCCTGTGAGGCAGGGAGGGCAGGGAGACCTGCCCAACCTGCAGATGAGGATGCTGGGCCATGGAGGGACATGGGAGGCTTCGCGGAGGTCCCTGCCCAGGGCTGGGAATTGGATCTCCAGTGCTCTCTCCTACCTGCACCTGGCATTGCTCCCCAGCCTCAAGATTAGAGGACAAACATTCACATTCCCCCTGAGTTCGGAGGCTTGGTCAAGACTACCAGCATAAAGTGACCACTGCTCCTTGGAAAGGGGGACATGGAGGTGAGGGATGTTGTGGAGCCCGCTGAAGGCTAAGGTGCCCCGCAGCTCCTGCAGGACATGCCTGCGATTGTTGGCCTGCAAACAGCCTGGGAGCTCTGCCCGGTCCTGCGCACATCCTGGGCTCTAGAACCACTCTGCTGTGTCCCTTCGCTGCAGCTCCAGCATTACTTGCATGGTGCGGGGTCATGAGTGCCTGACCACAGAACACAACCTTATAATTCATCTCCTGTTTTCATTGTTGTTGTGTTGTTTTGTTTTTTAGAGATGGGGTCTCACTGTGTCGTGCAGGCTGGAGCGCAGTGGTACAATCATGGCTCACTGCAGCCTCCAATATCTAAGTTCAAGCAATCCTCTTGCCTCAGTCTCCCAAGTAGCTGGAACTATAGGTGTTTGCCACCATGCCTGGCTAATTTTTCCATTTTTTTTTTTTTTTGGTAGAGATGGGGTCTCACTATGTTGCCTATGCTGGTCTCAAACTCTTAACCTCAAACAATCCTCCTGCTTCAGCTTCCCAAAGTGTTGGGATTACAGGCATGAGCCACTGCACTCCTCCCCTTTTTGTTAAGATCCAGTTGTTATTCATCATTCATCAAGTATGTCTTAAGCACTCTGAGTTCCTGGAATTCATGAGTCAAGCAGACAAAGATCTGTGGGAGGAGCTTGCCTATTAGGGTGGAAGCCAGATAACACACACAAGCCTCAATAAAGAAAGATGTCACAAGTACTATCAGGGAGACAAAAACAGAACAGACTGAAAGGCGGAGACTGAGAGGAAGGACAGCTTGGGCCCCTGCTCTTTTTTAAAGCACTAGAGGCAAAACTGTAAACAGGATGAGAAAGAATAGTTTCTAAAAGCTGTCATCAATAAAACCACATTTCCTTTCTGCTCAGTATCAGTTATGAAATAGACCAGCTCTTGGAGTGCAGGCAGTTCACCGTAAATTGCAGAGACCAGGTGCTATCCCCCGCCCCGCCCCAAGACAGCTGGCTTCCCAGCATATCGACAAGACCATGTCATTGCATCACGAATACCACAAAAGCGAAGGGGCACTTGGAGCCCTCAGAGACCAGACTTTGGGGCACAAAGCTCCCCACCCAACCCCAGACTCTGTGGGACACTGAGCAAAGCTATCTTGCAAACCACCCCTTGGAGCCACAAGATGAGACCTTCAGCCAGATTCAGGATGGGGCCAACCTGTGCCCTGGGGCCAACGGCTTCCCCTCCAGAAACCCTGCTCTATGCACAGGGCTGTTGTGGACTGGGGCCAGTATAGGACTTTACTGTATCACTCACTGGGCAGCATCAGAAAGTTATCTTTTTGTTCCTGCCTCCCAGCACTAGACAAGTTTGCCAGGCAAATGTCATGTCTCTCAGGAAGTCTTGTTTAAAGGCACATCTGCTGCACACCAGACCTGAAGCAGCCCTCCCCACACCAGGTCCCACTCTTACCTATGCAGTTCAGGATGGAGACAGGCAAATTGTCTTGTTCCCTTTCTCTGTTTCACTTTTATATGGTGTGTGAACCACTCCCCTTCCTTTCCTGTCACAAACAGTGGAAGAAATGAAACTAAATGATCTGGCCACAGAAATGAAACTGAATTAGCAACATGCTTCCCGCATGACTGAGACAGTGGCCCTCAAATCTGAGCTGCATCAGAGTCTCAGATGAGCTGTGAAGAGTGGGGGGCTATCCCAGAGAGTCTGATCCAGCAGGTGCGAGCAGGGTCCAAGAATCAGCACATGTTTCTTGAGGGCAAGTGTCTAGGAGAGGTTGATGTGGGGGCCATGCATGTGAGCCAGTGGCTCGGAGCAGTGTGGTCACTGGAGACCTCTGCCATGACAGCACTGTCCAGAATGGTCCGTGTGGACACTGAGCATCTGAAATGTGGTTACTGTGAGTGAGGAACTAGATTCTGGATTCTGTGTAATTTGGACTCACATCAGCTGTATCGGACCTCACAGATTCACACGGCCCTGGAGATACATGCTCAGGTACATGATCTGAAAGTTCTGATCTGTCCTGATTAGCTTCCCGCCTGACAGACACCACCTCTCCCCTCGTTAGGTGCTGAACACGCAAAGAAGGAGTGTTGATAGCTTTCCACAAGCACTCAAGCCTGGGATTCCTACCTCACAGCCATGGGAGGCTTATCTTCCCATGGGAGATAAACCCTGAGTCAGCCATGATCTCTGTGACAACCATGCCATCTTTCTGGATCTCAGTGACTTCTACTGTAAAAGTGAAGGTCACAGACAAGTGGTCCCTAAGGCACCTTACCCTGTGACCACAGTTTAGGAGGGACCGACATCCCCATCACCAGAGCCAAGAGGTGTGGAAACCTGAGGCCTCTGGATCTCGGGGAGGGGACTGGACACCCCAAGACTGGGAGCCTGGCAGGGAGGAAGCAGGCTCTCAGCCCTCCTTTACACACCCATAATCCTCTCCAAAGCAAAAATTAACATTATACATTTTTAAAAAACAACCTGAGTAACTTTTTTCTAATTCATTTTACTGATCTTCCTTGAAAGCAAGTTTAACTTTAAAGTGATATTTATTTATTTATGTAATGTATTTATTTACTTTGAGTTGGGGGAGTCTCACTCTGTCACCCAGGCTGGAGTGCAGTAACAATCACAGCTCTTGCAGCCTTGACCTCCTGGACTCAGGAGATCCTTCCACCTCAGCCTCCCAAATAGTTGGGACTACAGGTGTGTGCCACCACACCCAGCTAAGTTTTTTGATTTATTGTAGAGATGAAGTCTCACCATGTTGCCCAGGCTGGTCTTGTACCCCTGGGCTCAGGCAGTCCTCTCACCTAGGCCTTCCAAAGTGCTGGGATTACAGGTGTGAGCTAACATGCCCAGTCAAGTTTAACTTTAAAGAAATAAGTTGGAAGCTTAAAAATGTTTTTCAAAACCACAGCATTAGAGATTACCAGAAGATCATCTTCAGAATCATCTGTCCCTGAACCACCTCACCCCAGAGAGCCCCAGGCACAGGTTGAGGAGTGAAGAGTCGGAGACCAGACTTGGCAGCGTGACAGTGTTTGGTTCCACTGGGATTGTATTTCTTACCAGGCTCAGGGTGTGTCTGCTGCTTCAAGAAAGGCGAAGTGAAGGTAGACAGAGTGACACCAATGACTCGGGCCAGCTCAGAGGCCCTTCCGTCCCCCATCCAAGCAGCATCCCCTCCAGCCGGTCCTTACCAGCAACCCCAGGAAGGACCGGGGGTGTCTGCACATGCAGACTTGAAGGACAGGATTCTTGCCATAGGGTTGATGGTGACAGGCTGAGCACTAAGTCCCTGGGAGAATGAAACATCCTAAACAGCATCCAAGCACAGGGGTTGGTTCTCTGAGAGAAAACAGCTGCTGTTTCTCTGGCTTCTGTGTCACAGTCACTGGGTAGGGCTCTCTGCTCCACATGAGTGAACTCCACAGTGTTCAGCTTGATCAAGATGCGAGACTCCAAAGTACGGACACCTGTCTCATGTCCTGTCCCACTGACTCTCCATGGAAAGGGCTGGCACCTCTGTATATGAACGAAAACCCCAGTCATCGGGAGGCCCCTGGAGCCACCTGGAGCCTTCTGGAACCCTCTGGAGCCAGTGCACGTTTACCCTCTCACAACCTTTCATTCTGAGCTTGTTTTTGTTATCATAGACACAGAGATCATGCAAATGTTTTCCTGGATTATTGACATGGAGGAAGTTGTGATGTCCTGTGGACAAGGGACGTTCTTACCAGATGGATCTGTCCCAGCAGAGCGCAGGAACAGAGGGTGCGCTTTGGGGTGGAGCCCCATCCTCCCCTCCTGTCTGTGTGACCTGGCTTTTTGGTCTCGGCCTCTCTGTGCCTCCCTTGAGTGAGGTCCATCACAGGACCTGTGTGAGGGGTGACCGGCAGGGTCCACATTAGGATGTTGGGCCCAAGTAATGTGCTAAGGAAGCATCCAATGTGGCCAGGCCTCATGCACCGTGTCTATCAGTGAAGGACAGGCCTAGGGCTGGCAGTGCCCTGAGCTGTCGGGAATGGAATGACAATCCCCACACTAAAGACCATGTAGTAGGGAAACACATCAAAATGACAGAACTAGAACAATCCAGTCTTGTGTCCTACATGCAGGACACAGCAGTGAGCTACAGGGGGCAGCAGAGGGCAAAGAGACTGTCACTGGTTGGCAGGAGCCCTGGACACAAGAACTTTGTATCCCAAAGCCCTATCCCAGGATTCTGCCTCCCCTGAGTGTCCCTGAGACCTTCCTCTGATAATGTCAATAAACTAAGGTCAATGATGCTTTAAAAATATGAGGGGAATTCCCCCCAAAACCCAGAATTTATTTATTAAAAATTATGTATTTATTCTTACATGTTTAAACTTGTCACCTTCAAATGTCACTCTCCATTTGATGCAATTCACCTAATGAGATACTTTTTCCCCTGCTCAAAACAGTTTTTGGACTTTTCAATTAGGATGTCCTTCAGTGCTTCTGTTTTTTGTTTCATCTCTTCCACATTGGCAAAATGCTTTCCTCTGAGAACTTTTTTCATCCCCGGAAACAACAAAATAGCTCAGCGTGAGATCAGCTGAATAGGGAGGGTGGGATATGGGGGTCATGTCACTTTTGGTCAAAACCTGCTGAACACTCAGGGCAGTGTGGGCAGGTGTGCTCATAAATCACCCAACAGGAAATGGTCAAAAGTGTTGAAAGAATCTCCAAGAAAAATTCACTAAAGCTGAACGCAGTCTCTCACAACACTAGCTAGTACACTGATGCCAAGGGGTTCCTAGAACACTTCCTAGTGGGGGAAGCCTGTACTACAAGGGGCTCACCCTTCAAAAAACACTTCTGTTTTTTGGGGGTCCCCCCTCATATAGTAATTTCAGCCAGAGTAAAGGTGTGCTCTTTCTCTCCTTTTTTTAAGCATAAAATTTTCTATGTGTACCTCAGAGCTTAGACCTTAACGGGGCCTACATTAGTTTTCCAGGGCTGCCATAACAAAGTACCACAAAATGGGTAGTTGAAACAACAGAAATTTATGCTCTTATAGCTCTGAAGCCAGAAGGCCAAGATCAAGGTGTCAGCAGGAATGCCTGCCTCTGAAGTCTGTAGTGGGGAAGTTTGTTCCAGGCCTCTTTCTAGCATCTGGTGGTTGCTGGCAACTTTTGGTGTTCCTTGGCTTGTAGATACATCACTCCCATCTCTGCCTTCATCTTCGCATGGTGTTCCTTGTGTGTGTAACTGTGTACCAATTTCTCCTTTTTTAAGGACACCAGATGTATTGGGTTAGGGGCCACTGTACTCCAGTATAATCTCACCTTAACTTGTTACATCTGCAATGATCCTACTTCCAAATTAGGTCACATTCTGAGATACTGGGGGTTAGGACTTCAACACAAGAATTTTGGGAGATATGATTTAGTCCCCACCAGGATCTGAGCCATGATCCCCTCCAGTGGTTTGTAGAGTTCCTTGGAGACACATAGGCTCCTAGGGACCTCTGCCCAGAGTAGGGGTCAGCAGACTGGGCAATGTTCCTCCCTGGGGCAAGGTACTTCGTGGCTTTCCGCAGTCATTGGGTCATCGTGTTTCCACTCACAATAATCACCCCCTTCCCTGGAGGAGGGCTGTCATGCTGCCCACTGCCACGTGGTTTGTCATGCCCCCGAGGGAAGGGTTGACATTCCCTTGCCTGGGCTGACCTGGTGCCTGATATGTTTGGGGCCCTGGGACACAGGCCAGTGAGACTGATGCATCCTGGCAGGAGCCTGCAGGAGGAACGGGCACCTGGATTTCTATTCTCTTTGACTTCTGTTCTTGACAGGGGACACCCCTTCAGCCTGGCTTTTTGCAACTGGGGCTGAGCTGCAGCTGGTCTATGGCCCACATTAAACAAACAACAAATCTACACAGTTTTAATCCACTGAGATTTGGGGATGTTATGTAAGAATGCTGAAATTCAGGATGCCATGTGCCACCATGTTTTTAAAAGGAGCCTGCTGATAAAAATGTTTGAAAAGCATTAATCTACCGAATTTCTCTATCTTACAGATGAGATACCGGAAGCTCAGAGAAGTAACAGTTGCCTGGCTTCAATGCCTCAAAGCTCTTCTGGTGGTCAGTGATTCTGCTCCAGTGACTTTATTTTCTTAGTCCTGAATCACACCCATCATATGACAACACTGATTCACTGCATGAGAGGTGTCTTGGATTCTTGGGTCTAATGATGTGACCCTGAAGAGTCTAAGACCTTCAAGTCCCCTCCTAAAAGCAGCCCCTCCCCCAACCCCATTCAGTACCCTGGCATGGAGACAGGATGGAGACAGGCAAATTGTCTTGTTCCCTTTCTCTGTTTCACTTTTATATGGTGTGTGAACCACTCCCCTTCCTTTCCTGTCACAAACAGTGGAAGAAATGAAACTAAATGATCTGGCCACAGAAATGGAACTGAATTAGCAACATGCTTCCCGCATGACTGAGACAGTGGCCCTCAAATCTGAGCTGCATCAGAGTCTCAGATGAGCTGTGAAGAAGAGTGGGGGGCTACCCCAGAGAGTCTGATCCAGCAGGTGTGAGCAGGGCCCAAGAATCAGCACATGTTCCTTGAGGGCAAGTGTCTAGGAGAGGTTGGTGTGGGGGCCATGCATGTGAGCCAGTGGCTCGGAGCAGTGTGGTCACTGGAGACTTCTGCCATGACAGCACTGTCCAGAATGGTCCGTGTGGACACTGAACATCTGAAATGTGGTTACTGTGAGTAAGGAACTAGATTCTGGATTCACTCTGCACTCTTGGTGCCAGGAGGCAGGAGGCACCCAGATTTGTGGAATGAATACATTCAGACTCACAGGAAAAATTCAAGAGCTCAACTTGAGTCAGCCAAGAAAGCTGGGTAAGCCTTCTAGACTGCTGCTCATTCTCCCAGCAAAAGACCATTGTCAGAAACCAGGGTGTGCCTAGAGACAACAGAATAAAGGTTTTCTCTCTGCAGAACTGTGGACTCCATAAGGATCACACTTAGAGCTGACCATAATAGCTGCCTCCCAACCCTCCTTCCAAGATTAAATTAAGAATACCCATTCATTTGGCTTTCCTGCTTATTGATATCTTCAATATGTAAATATTGGTATAAAAATACTGTATACCAAGATTTGATACAGCTAGCAAATATTCATTGGTTTACAACAAACCCCAGCTACGCATCAAATATTGACTGTAGGATTTAAAGGTATAAGATTCTTGCCATCCCATTGCATTTGTTTACACAAACACATTTATTAAGGACTGCCGAGCAAGCTTGGTTCTTTGGGTATGCAGCCTTCTATCTGGATCTCTGCAGGCCAGCCAGAATATCTGTTCTTCTTATTATCAGAGTGATTGATCTGTACAAAGAAAATAGCTTTATTTATTCACTAATCTAATCAACAAATATTTCATCAGTGTCAGCTATAAGCAAAGTCATACAAACAGAATCACTTCCAAGAACTAAATTTGGCCAGCCTAAGCTGGGTGTTTGCCTTCCTCTCACTGCACTTCTACATAATAGATGTACATATTTTGGGGGTATATGTGATAGTTTGGTACATTTACATTATGTGTAAAGATTCAATTAGGGTAATTGTAATATCCATCACCTTAGATATTTATCTTTTCTTTATGATGGGAACATTCAAATTATTCTCTTCTCGCAACTTTGAAATGTACAGTAGATTATTGTTAACTGTGGTAACCCTGCTGATCTATCATACACTAGGTCTTACTTCTTCTATCTAACTGTATGTGTGTATACTGTTCTGTTTCTTAATAATATTTGAACCAGGTGTTCATACAGCTCTAGAACTTTCTGTAGTGATTAAAATATTCTATAATATATGCTGTTCAACCGAGTAGCTGCACTTGGCTGGTGAGTACAATCAACCCCCGAGACTTTCAATGCTGTACAATTGTATGAAAGTGATATACATTCAGCAGAAACTGCAGCCTTTCTGTTTGTCAGTTTCAGTACAGTATTCAGTAATGTACATGAGATAAATATTCAACACTTTATTGTAAGACAGGCTGTGTTAGATAAGTTGCCCAACTGTAGGCCAATGCAAGTGTCCTGTGTAAGTTTAAGGCAGTCTAGTTAAGCTATAATGTTCATTCTATTGTGCTTTACTTTTCTTTGATTAAATAAGGCCCACAATAAGAGACTTAGAATCAATCATGCAACAAGTTACTACCAAAACAACGACAACAGTGAAAGTGACATTTGTGGAGTATTTGTGTGCTCACCCTTATGAGTACTTTGCAGGCACCATCTCAGTTAAATACCCTAAGCCACCCTAAGAGGCGAGCACTACACTGTCCCCAGATCAACCTGAACTGCAAGTTCCTGACTTCTTTATTCCTAAGAGCTTCTATGGTGATCTTGGCATTGACCTTCAAGGACTTGGGGAGATGAATATTTGCCCAAGGAAAGAGAATCTTGGGATAGGTCATGTTGACTGCAGCCTGATGGAAAACCAATACCAATGGCCCATTCAGAATTTTCTACTCTTAAAGAGATTGGAAAGGTTAGAAACTTCCATCAAGATCTAATGCTAGTCAATGGGAAATGTTGACAAATGTCTTATGTTTGGAGACAGGAAGTTGTAACCAACTGGCAACCTTTTCACATCACTGCACATACTATACTCACCGGTGGTGGGAAGGGACATTTTAAAACCACTCACCTTTTCTCTCTCAATTCCAGAAGGCAGTTCAAACCCTTTTGCTGCAAGAAATACCCAGCTTGATCTGAACTGCATGTTCCTGATTTCTTTACTTCCAAGTGTTTCTATGGTGTTCTTGGCATCGTCCTTCAGTCTACAGGGCAAAGGAGAAAGTGTGTGAGCACCACATGGAGACTCTGAGGTCAGGGAAGCTCTGCACTAGGTGTGTTATGCTGTGTGTTCTTGGACAGAGGTTTCTACACCAACAGATCTCTTTTTAGACACACAGAGGCAACTAAAAGACATATGCTGGTTGAGGATATCAAATTTCTAGTTAACCATATAACATCCAGTGCCCTTTGGACCTCAATTTGGGGCACAGAATTTTAACTCAATTCTGAAAAGCTCCAGTGTTTTGGGGTTCAGTCACATCCTCACTCTTAGCCAACATAATTTTCAAACCTTGTTGCACCTTTTGTTTACTGACCACAAAATAAGGTGAATAGAAGATGAAAACAAACGCCAAAACTGTCCCTTTTCATATTCAGAAAAATCAGCATCAAAAAAAAAAAAGAACATGTAAAACAATACTACCAATGCAAACAGTGCGATTCAGGGTAAGCAAAGAAAGAAGAGCAGATAGGAAGAGAAAAAAACAATTTTAGATTTTCTAAAATGAGTTAACTCAAAGTTTTTCAAAGTGTGTCCCAAGGGATTTCAATTTGATAAGATGCTTCATGAAAAAGGAATCTGAGGTCAGATAAATTTGGGAATGTTGTGGTCAGTAGCCAAATTTGGAAAATTCACAATGCAAATAAGCACTTTGAAAGTTCTTAGAAATTTGACAGCAAAGACACACATTTACTTAGCAGGCACTGAGCTAAGTCCACTTCTAGTCAAGTCTCGGTTGTGTGTGTTTGTCAATCCTTCTCTACCTCCTCTCATAAAGACATTATCTCAATTTCCTTCCATATTTCTGTAGGTACCATCCTGAGTTTAGCCTTTCTGACTGGAGGCTAGCTTTTCTACCCTAATTATGGTCAGCTGTGACTTGGTCTTGCTCCCGGGAAATATTCCTCGGTTCCAATACTTACGTGAGCCACTCATTGTGATTTTCTTTTTTTTAGAAATGCAATCTGTCATGATCTTTCATTCTTTTTCCTTTAAAAAGCACCTTGCTTTCCTGGACTCTCTGCCCAGAGGATGTTACTGAGGGACCTTGGCACTCCCTGTCCTGCATCCTTCTCCTGCCCAGCACTGTAACAAATCTTCAGGCACTCACCTGCTGCTGCCATCGTCATGGGTCACCATGAAGAGCAGGGATTTTGGAGGAGTACTCTGAATGAACTTTGTCATGGGTCCAGAGTTATCTGTTGGGTCAATGCAAATCAGTTTTAGGATTTATGCTGTTAGCGGAGACTCTGCCCCACATGCCTGGCCTCCTTCTTGCTTGCTGCTGCATTCTCTCTGAATCCTGGGCTTCCAGTGCGGCTCACTAAGCCCAGCAGATGGTACACTAGGTCTTTACGGGAAAACACAGGCTGGGGCTCTGTGGGGACCATCTGATGGGAGTGGCACGGCACAGAAGGAAGAGGACTAGCAGGACACGTGCAACAGGTGTTCAGGGTTGCAGTGAGAAGCAGTCAAGATAAGGAGCTTTCCTGATCAATAAATTAGGCAATCAGGAGCTCCTGGTGGTAAGAATCAGATAGCAGAGATTCCATTAGCCAGACTCTCACCCTGCAGCATAGCAACATTCCCCGTAGTCACGACAAAAAGCCAGGCCTAAGCCGTGACCATCCTAGAATACTCTGACACGTGTGAGACAGAGATGCCCTCAGAACTTTAATACGAGAAATGCAGACCATGCCAGACACGGTCAAGTGTGTGCTAAGAGACTTATCAGTGCCTTATAGGAAGAAAATAGTAAATCTCAAACTCTGCTACTCAGACCTGGCATTATTAACAGGTCTGCCTGGCATAAGTGCAGAGCACAACTGCACAGTTCTCACGGGAGATGGAGACATTTTCTATTCCTCTTCCCCATCATCCTAATAGAGACTTGTTTTCAAACCTCTTAGTGTTAAAAAAAAAAATAGGAGAAGCTTGGCCAGGCATGGCAGCTCACGCCACCAGCAATCTGGGAGGCTGAGGTGAAAAGATTGCTTGGGCCCAGGAGCTCAAGACCAGCCTGAGCAACAAAGCAAGACTATGTCTTTAAAAAACATCAAAAAAATTAGCTGGGCATGGTGGTGTGTGCCTGTAGTCCCAGTTACTTGGGAGGCTGAGGCTGTAGTGAGCTGTGAGCATGTCACTGTACTTCAACTTGGGTGACAGAGTGAAATGCCAACTCAAAAACAGGAGAAGATGGTATATTCTGGTGAAAAACTGCAGTCAAGATTCAATGCCCAGCAAGGAGAGACCATGGAAGGAGATGGCACATGTGGGTTCTAGGAAAGCTTGCTCTAGGCCCAAGAGGGCACCGTGAGCCATCAGAAGTAATTATGACAGCTTTTAAGTGCTGATGACAGTTGGGGCTGGATGCTGGTTACATTATTTTACATAAACTTTCCTTCTTTTTTAAGAAAAGGCTTTTATTCTTTCTTATTATCCCATGAAAGCACAAATAAGAACTACTGAGGAAAAGTAAAATAGAAGAAAAGACTCATCTAGATAATGCCTTCTAACTTTATTATATGAATTCAATTACAGCCTAGCAGGATTTATAGAAGGCCATTCTAGAACACTGAGGAGAGCTGTGGGCATTTTTTTTTTTTTTTAGTAGACAAAATAAATATGGTTGACATTTTTGTGTTTTTTTAAATCTTAATTTTATGTTTAAAATTAATCTGAATGTTAACAGGAACAATTTTCTTACCGCCTTCATACATGTCAAAATATCGGGTTGCTGTCACATTCCCCGTTACATCTGAAAATAAAAGAAGCATTTCAAAAAGACAGCTCAAGGAACCCAGGGCACATCTGTGGCACCACAGCCCAGAATATGGCATATTTATTCCATGTCTCTCTCCAGGAAACACCATAGATGACCCAGCTGGCAGAAACAGGGTGTCACCATCTGAGGAGTGTCACCACCACCAGGTAAGGAGGACAGTGCCTGGAAGCTGCTCTAGAACTTTCTTCCAGGCTGCTTTGGGTTACCTCTCCCCTCTAACCTCTTCTGAAAGAAACACCAGAGAAAGCCCCCCCCCCAACCCAGGCTCACCCACCTAATCCCACAGTAACACCAGAGCCACCACCCCAGTTCATCCCAGGCCCACCAACCACTTCTCATAGACAACCAGAGCTCCCCACTCAGCCCAAGCCTACCTACCATATCCCACAGAAACACCAGAGCTCCCCACTAAACCCAGGCTCACCCACTTCATCCCACAGACATACCAGAGCTCCACCCTCAGCCCAGGTCCATCCATCTCATCAGGCAGACACACTTGAGCTCCCCCCTCAGCTTAGCCCAGGCCCACCGCCTCATCTTATAGATACCCCAGAGCTCCCCTCTCAGCCCAGGCCCACCCACCTCATCCCACAACACACTAGAGCTCATCTCTCAGCCCTGGCCCATCTACTTCATCCCACAGAAACACCAGAGTTCCCCTCAGCCCAGGACCACTTGCCTTATCCCACAGAACCATCAAAGTTCCTGGCCTCAGCACAGGCCCACCCACCTCTTTCATAGACACAGCAGAGCCCCCTCTCATCCGAGGCCCACCCACCTCATCCAACAGATACACCAGACTGGACTATGGTATCTACTCACTCCCAGGGATGCTGTGTGAAACCCTTTTCTTAAAGCTGCTATGGTTCTTATTGTCTGTGGCCCTCGATGGTAATCGTGACAGAAAGTTTTTTCCCCAGGAAGGCCACATTTTGTTTCCCCTGAGGCTCTAAAGGCTTTTATTACTTAGAATCATGAATTGGCCTGTGGTGTCACTCTCTTTTCAGCCACCAGGATTTTAGAGCAAATGTGAGGCTCAAGGTAGGACCATGGGCTCAGTCCCCTAGGCCTGCTCATCTGGTCTTAACTCTGCCTTCTGCCTTCTTCCTTTTTCTATAAAGTGTATTTATATTTGGTTTTCAGTTGTTTTGTTGTTGTAGTCATAAATAATCTGAAAAGTAAGATTTGTAAAAATAATTGAATATATGATTTAGAAATGCATTAAACTATAAACCTAGACTAGAACATACACAAAAATCTTAAAAATCCAAAGTATCTTTGAAAATTCAATCACAGAGCTCTTAGAGAAGTTTTAAGGAAAACATTTAATAACTTACAGTTGACAATGGCAATGTTTATTCCTCTGGCAACATTTCCAGTCTTTTCTCCTATGAGCCTGAAATGTAACTAAGTGTTAGTCAAGGAACTTTTTGATGCCCATCAAAAGTAGACTGGATACATAAAATGTAGTACAGACACACGATGGAGTGCTATATATATACTTGGATGCAGCTGGAGACCACCAAACTAAGTGAACTATCACAGAAACAAAGAACTGAATACGGTATGCTCTCACTCATAAGTGGGCCCTTAAGACTAGTCATATTAGCACAAAGTAGGAATCAGCAGATGCTGAACACTGCTAGGGGAGGGAGAGAGGAGGAGGAAGGTGGGCATGTGACAACACAAAGGGTACCTGGTCCACTACCAAGAGGAGAGAAGGCCGGCTAGAAGCCCAAAGTTCACCTGCGTGCAGCCTACTTTTGTAACAAAACAAACCCTAACTTGTATCCCACAAGTCTAAAATCCAAAGTAAGCAAGACAAGCGACAAGAAACGAGTGGCCCTTCTGCTCTGTGAGGTCTTCACTTTGGAGAATTTCTGTCTCATCTGATGTCATTTATCGTTCCCTTGCAGATGTGTACTGGCCTTGGTGCAGCCCCCTAGAATGTCCCCTATTCTCGATCCACACACATCTTTCCCTAGTTCCTGTGGACTCAGTTTCCCAGGGAACCTGGAAACTGCATTTAATCTTCTAATTTAGACAAAGGGCTAGGGAGAGGACAGACTAATATTTATAAGCTCAGGCTCCTTGCAAACCTTCTTTCACTGAATCCTCAACCACTTCTTGAGCATTCATTTTACCCTACAGGTAAGAAGCATTGAGAGGTGGGTCAGTAAGAGAACCCAGTCCAAGTCTGGTAGCCTCAACTCCTACACCTCCTTCTCCCTCTTAGCAGGGTGATGGCTTCACTTGAGTCTTGGTGATACTTCATCCAACTGCAGACTTTAATCCAGTTTATCTCTTGAAATAAATGCCTATGTCACTTAAATTTTACTTTTATAATGGAGAATATGAAATGTCAAATTCAAGGGAATTGTACCCTAAAACCAGGATAACTAAATGACTTTCCAGGAGATGGTAGTTATTCCTTCCTGAAGCTCACAGAAGCTGTGTTGTGTGCTCATGTATGTGAGTATGTACTCTTTGTCAGATTTTAGAATCAATGACATGTTTGCTTCATGAAAACATTTTGGATGCTTTCCTCCTTTTTTATGCTTTGGAATAATGAATATGACACTTTTAATATTCTGCTCATGACATATGCAACTAAACTCTTCTATTAGTCCTCTAGGTTTTTAGACTATTTTAGAAAATATTCCATAAAAACTTGAAGAGAAGCAAAAAGAAACTTCCATTTCTGGTATTGAAAAATTGGAAAGCTGAACCTACTCTTCGATATAGAAAAGCAGAAAACATGACACAATTTTTTTTTAAAGATCTGCTTGAATATATTAGAGATCAAACAAGGTAATAAGGAACTTCCCAAGTCAAGATGTAGAAGACTAAATTTTAAGGTGGGTCAGCAATTAAAGCTTCTTTTAACCAAGGAGAATTTGCTGATTCCAGAAAAGGTACCTAAGGAAGTGACCAGCACTCTGACAGTGAGGTGAAGCCAGGGGGACAGAAGTTAGAAGCTAAGGTAAGGGCCATGTTATTTGGGTTGGGGGTCACAAAGGATTGAATACTAAAAGTCAGAGTGAATCAGAAATAAATCATAACTTGTATAAACTTCAACCCAGTTTTAAGTCAACTGAGTGGCCCAGAAACTCTCAATGTTTAAAATGTATTCAGGTTGTCCTGTTATCTAAGGGTTCCAGATCCCTGGCAGAAGCAAAGAAAAATCCTCAGAAGAAAAGATATCATTCCATGTCTTGATATTTTTAAAAAACAGTTTTTCAGAATGTTTGGCACTCTCTCAAATGTAATCTGGCACATGAGAAAAGAAGCCAACATAAAAGAGAACCAATGGAATGGGCAGAAAACAACAGAGAATAGTGACTGACTCACAGGGGCTCCCGTGGTAAATTTCTCCAACTCGGACTTTAAACTAGCTATACTTAATAATGTAGTCAACAAAATAACTGATAAAATTGAAAACTTCAGAGCTGAAAATTATACAAATTGACATGTGATTTGAAAAAGAACAACAATGAAGTTCTAAAACTAAAATAGCATAATAACCTAAAATCAGTAATCATTGGATGAGTTTAACAGCATGTTAGGCACAGTGGAAGAGAGAATTAGTGAACTGGAAAACAGCTCTGTCCACCCAAATAAAGGAAAGAGAGATAAAAAGATGGAACATATAAAATAGACTGTAGGCTATGGAGAATATAGTAATAATAAGGTCTAACATGTATTTCACTAAGAATCTCAGAAGAAGAGGAGAATGGGACAGATGATACAATAGGGGAGAATTTGTCAAATTTGATGAAGGACTTATTGAAGAAGCCCCCAAGTCCCCAAAGAAGATAAATCAACAAAAGACACATCAGGGTAGAAATGCTGGAAACCAAATACAAGGAAAAACTCTGAAAGAAAATTAGAGGGGGGATTAGACAGTTACTTTCATAGTAGACAGTTCAATTTCAGCTGACCTCAGAAAAAAATGGAAGGTAGAGGACAGTGGAATAGTACTTTGAATGTATTGAAAGAAAATAATGGCTGACATCGCCTATAGAAATATCCTTCAGGAATGAAGATAAAGTAAGGATAATTCAGAGAAACAAACTATAAAAATTCACCATCATCAGACCATACAGCAGCTTTTGCTCTGTATCTTTTGCTGTAATAAACCTTATCATTAGTATAACTTGTTATTGAGCCTCATGAGTCCTACTAGAGTATCACCAAATTTGAGGCTAGTTGTGGGATACCCTCCACCAAGAAATCACCAATGTTCAACAGAAATGTATGCACACGTGCACCATGAGACATAAACAGCAGTATTCATAGCACCATGATTCATAATAACACCAAACTGGGAATGACCCAAATGTCACTCAACAGTAGAATGGATAAATAAATTACAGTATATTCATGCAATGCAATATCACATAGCAATGCAGATCCATGAGCAATAGCTACATCCAACGTCAAGGATAAATCTCACAATTCATAATTTTGAGCCAAAAAAGTGAGACACAAAAGAGTATATGGTTTATGATTCTATTTAAAGTTCAAAACAGACAAAATTAAACAACAGTGTTTTGCAATGCATGCTCAGGCAGTAAAACTGTCAAAAAAAGCAAGAAAATGATCATCATTAAAGATAACGTAGAGGTCACCATTGGGTGGTAAGGAAAGAGTGGGTACATTTTGGGAAAGGGTATACAGAGGGTTTGTGGACTGCTAGTCTGTTTCTTAACCAAGATGGCGGTTACACAAATGTCCACCTTATTATAATTAAAATAAATCATAATTGCCAGGCACAGTGGTTCACACCTATAATCCCAGCACTTTGGGAGGCAGAGGCGAGAGGATTGCCTGAGCTCACGGGTTTGAGACCAGCCTGGGAAACTTGGCAAGATCTTGTCTCTACAATAAACAAAAAAATTAGCTGGGCATGGTGACATGCCTGTAGTTCCAGTTACTCGGGAAGCTGAGGCGGAAAGATCGCCTGAGCCCAGCAGATCGAGGCTGCAGTAGCAGTGAACATACCACTGTACTCCAGCCTGGGCAACAGCGTGAGACTCCAACTCAAAAAACAAAGAAACATAATCACAAGGTTATTCACTGCAGCATTATTTTTGATACCAAAAGATTTCAAACATATCTATCAGTGCAGGACTAGTTAAATAAACTACAATATATCCATGCTATGGAATACCATACACCAATAAAAAAGAAATGAATAAAAGCTCCATGCAGTGATATGCAGTAATCTCTATTAAGTGAAGAAAGTGTTAAGTGAAAAAAGTGTCAAAAGAAAAAAATCTAAGACAAATTGATTTTAACTGATTTTAATTAAGCAAAAACGATTTTTGAATCAGGCAGCCTTCTGAACCAGCGTAGGCTCACAGAGACTCCAGTGCAGCCACATGGTGAAAGAAGATTTATTGACCAAAAAAAAAGAAAAGAAAAGAAAAGAAAAATGACAAACAGAAAACAGAAGGAAGGACAGAAACAGTCATATTGGCTACAGCTCAGTGTTGGCCTTATTTGAACTTGTTTTGAATAGTTGGCTGTCTTTGATTGGCAGCAACTAAGTGATTGCATGAGAGTAAGTTACAATCCGTTGCAGGTACAGTTCACCATGTGAAAGAGTACAGAGAAACCTCTTGATTAACCCCAAATATGTAAGGAGACAGCTTTGGGCTAAACTCAATTTAACAAAAGCAAAACTGTATGTAGAGTTTGCTACCTTTTATGTAAAAAAGGATATGCATGTGTATATAGGTGTGTTTCCATGTATATACATGTGTGTATATATGTGTGTATGTGTATGTGCAAGGAGGGACCCAAAAACCCAGGAATTCATTTATAAAAAATTGTGTATTTATTCTTACATGTTTAAATTTCAGTCACCTTCAAAATAATTCCCATTTGATGCAATACACCTACGAGACACTTTTTCCACTGTTCAAAACAGTTTCTAACCTCATCAATTTGGATGCCTTTTAGTGCTTCTGCCATTGTTTGTTTCACCTCTTCCACATCAGCAAAACATTTCCCTTTAGGGACTTTTTTCATCGGAGAGACAAACAAAAAAAAATATTTTGCAGTGAATAGGGAGGGTAGGGCATGAGGGAGTTTTACTTTTTTTTTTTCTTTTACCCCAAACTATACCAGTTGTTGGTATAATTGTTCTCAATTTACTAGCAAAGAGGAAATGATACAAGCAAAGGCTGTTTTAAGAACCATGCTTCCTCCAACACCCAAGTTTATTTTAACAGTTTATTGTGTCACAATATTTTTAGGGCATGAGGGATTACTGCATATCAGTGCATGGAGCTTTTGGTCAAAAACTGCTGAACACTCAGTGCAGTGTGAGCAGGTACATTGTCATGGTAGGTGAACCAGTCACTTGTTTGTCACAACTTCAGATATTTCTTCTGCAAATTGTGACACAACTTTCTCAAAACTTCCAGATAAAAACTTTGGTTGACTGTTTGATCCAGAGGAACAAACTTTGAGTATACTACAAGGGGCCTGCCCTCCAAATGATAATTCTATATTTTTTGAGGGTCCCCCCTTGTATGAGTACATACATGTATGTACATATATTCATATACATTCATATATACTCACACATATCCATGCATATATAGATGTATATAAGACACATACATAGGTATGTATTAAATGTATATGTAGATATATATATTCCTCTTAAAAATACTGAAGGAATAAATTAAAAACTAATAAAAAATTAATGAAAATGGGAACAGAGGTGGGGAGAAAAAGTAGAGGGTAAGGAGAAGATTTCTGTGAGGATACTTTGTTTTGGACACATGTTTTCTGAATCATATAAATATATTACATATTCAAAAATTAAATACAAAGAAAAATAGAAAGACTTAAGATTGAAAATAAACTGAAATTAATCCAACTGCAACATAACCACAGGGAAAATAACTATTTCATATGACTCTGGTCATTGCTATGAGTTGAATGTTTGTCCCCTCCTAAGCTCATGGCAAAATTTAATTGCCATTGTAAGGGTATTAAGAGGTAGGACCTTTAAGAGGTGATTAGGCTATGAGGGCTCTACCCTTATGAATGGATTTAATACCATTACTGCAGGAGTGGATTTGCTACTGTAGGGGTGGGTGAGTTCCTTCTAAAGGGACAATTTAAGCCCCCTTTTGCCTCTCTTTCTCATAGAGCCGGGACAACTTTCTTCTCCTGCCCTTGGACATCAGAACTCTAGGCTCTTGGCCTTTGGCCTCCAGGACTTACACCAGCAGCACCCCGGTGTCTCAGGCCTTCAGCCTCCAACTGAGAGTTATTCTGTCGGCTTCCCTGGTTTTGAGGCTTTTGGACTTGAGCTGAGCCACACTACCAGCATCTCAGGGTCTACAACTTGCATATAACCTGTGGTGGCACTGTCACCTATAAACCAAGGAGGCACTCAAAACAATACTGGAGCTCACTCAAGGAGAAGCAGATGACTTGAATAGTACTTATGAAATACATCAGATCTGTAGTTAAAAATCTCACCAAAAAACCTCTATGCCCAGATGACTTCATTGAAGAATTACATCAAACATATAAAAATAAATAATACCAATTCTATGCTCATTTCCCCAGAATATTGAAGAAATGTGAGGTGTGGGTTACAGAGAGAAGCCACACCTGCTTATTCCATGAGGGTGAGGATCATAAACAAAACTGAAAAAGCTGTGTCAGCTGAATGTTGGTATCCCATGACTCTGAATGGCATATTCTTTACATACTCAAAGTAAAGCACAAAATATAGAACTAAGCTTTGTTTCAACTGCAGTTAAATGAAACTGTGAAACAGCTTACCACAGGGCACATACAACCATCAGAATCAATGTCCTGCCCCAGTGAACACAGTGTGGCTTTCCTGTTTCTCCTCAGATGCTCTCAATCTTTTGCCTGCGACCAGGGACATGTGGTTCTATCTTGTGGGTAGACCTTGGTCAAACTCAGAGAACAGAGAAGAAGCAGTAGACAGTCATGTTTTCTTTCTAAACACTGGTACTTACAGCTCATCCTCAAAGCAGATTTTGGCGTACTTGTTTCTGCCACCCCCACTGAGTAACCGGTAGGCATAGGTATTAGGGGGGCAAGGGGTCCAGTGGTCACATTTTTGCCTTTTGGGAACTGGGGCTGAAATGAACAACAGCAGATAGATTGGTTAGCATTCCATAGTGATGGACCAGAGGCCCCTGCTGTATGACTGTGTGTGCCCGCCATTCTCTTCCAGCAACTCCTAGTTGCAGTGGGGAAAAATCTAAGGGGGGAATGTCTCCAAACTTCATGAGGGTCATTGGGAATTCCCCTAAACACACAAAGTTAATTTAATCTGCTTTTATTGCAAACTGACAAAGATGGGGAGGGATATTGAGTAGGCATAACAATTTCAGAAGAGATCAGGTGCATTCAGGGTGGTCTGTCCGTAGACAAGCATAACAATTTCAGAAGGGTTGGGAATCACTACTGTGGCTGTTCATCACAAGTGACATTCTTGGTGGGCAATGTGTATTTGCAATACAATAAAAGAAAGATTACAGGGGTCTAAGAGTGCTGATGACAAAAACAATATCTGTGGAGCATCTAACAGCTTTAAACACCTTACATACACATATACAATATACCCTAAATACCACACATATACATACACCATACACCACATACAGCACACATACACACAGCACACACACATTCACACACCATACAACATACTACACATTACATATATACATGCCATATATACATACCACACATACCACACAATATACCACACACTGCACCACATACCACACTTTATACACGTAAGCACATACATACCACATACTCACCACACATGACACACATCACACTATGTTCACATCCACACCACACATGCAAACACACATACACCACACTATATACCATACATCATACACACCTGACCATTACACTCGCCATGACTGACCCACTCTCCTTTCATTTGAATGTGAGGAACTGAGTTTTTCTGGGTTGCTATGATGTCAACACTGTCAGGCCCTAAAGATGTCTCTCCCAACATCTTTATTTCACAGTGGTTAGCAATTTGGGAGGATTGGGGAACCTAAGCTGGGATATGAGGAGCCCAGTTGGTCCTGGACAACCCTGGGGCCTCCATCCCCCTCAGCTCACCCCATATATCTCCCACAGCATCACTACCACATGTATCTCCCTGCTCAGATTGATCATAACCCACTGAACCCTCAGGGCTGTACTAAGTTCAGATTTAAATCTCAAGCCCCAGAAAGAAATTCAGAAGCATTCTTTTACCTTCAACTTTGACTAGGAACTTGGCTCTCTATTTTATAGATTACTGTGCTCTAACTTAGTACACTTAAACTAAGAAGTCTTGTCAGTAAGGTGTTAAAGTATACATAAGATGTCATGAGTAAGAAGTCAAAGCATACCACTACAGAAAATCATCTAATCGGAAAGAAAGACAGAAAAACAGGAAGAAAGGAACAAAGGATCTACAAAAAAACTACAACAAAAAACAATGAACAAAATAACAGTATTATGTCATTTCCTATTAATAATTACTTTAAATGTAAACGAATTAAATTCCTCAATCAAAATACATAGATGGTTGAATGGATTTTTTAAAAAAGACTCAACTATATGCTGCCTATGAGAGACTCATTTCACCTTTAATAAAGCACACAGATTGAAAGTGAAGGAATGGAAAAAAAATATTCCATACAAATAACAACCAAAAAGAACAGGGGTAACTATATTTATTTCAGTAAAAATAGACATTAAGTCAAACTATATAAAAAGACAAAAAAGTCATTATATAATGACAAAGGAGCCAATTCATCAAGATCAAAAGTAAAGGGACGGAAAAAATATTTCATATAAATAAAAACCAAAAGAGAGTAGGGATGGTTATATTTTTTATCAGTTAAAACAGACGTTAACTCAAACTATCAAAAAAGACAAAGAAAGTCATTATATAATAACAAAGGGGTCAACCCATCAAGAAGATATAACAATTGTCAATATATATGCATGCAACATTAAAGCTTCTAAATATATAAAAGAAACATTAAGATATCTAAAGGAAGATATATACTATAATATAATAATATTAGGGGATTTCAATACTCCACTTTCAACAATGGACAGATCGGCCAGGCAGAAAATAAAAAAAGAAACATTAGCTTTGTCTTCATCCGTTCAGGCTGCATAAAAAAATACCTCAGACGGGGTAATTTTTAAACAACAAATATTTATTTCTTACAGTTCTAGAGGCTGAGAAATCCAAGTTCAAGGCACCAGCAGATTCAGTGTTTCTCTTAGGCGTCTTGTTGCTGTGTCCTCACATAGCATAAAGAAGCAAAGCCCACTCATAAGGGCTCTAATCCTGTTCATAAGCCCTCATGACTTAATCACTTCCCAAAAGGCCCTTTCTCTTCACACTATCACATTAGTGATGAAATTTCAACATATAAATTTTGGTGGGACACCACCACTCAGACCATAGCATACTTGAACTATACTTTAGACCAAATAGACCTAATAGACATGTAGAACATTCCGTGCAGCAGCAACAGAATATATATTCTTCTAGAGCATACATAGAACATTTACCAGGACAGATCATATGTTAGGACACAAAATCAAGACAAATAAATTTGAGAGGACTGAAAACATGTCGAATATTTTTTTTCTACCACAATAATATAAAACTATAAATCAATAATAGTAGTAATTGCAGAAAATTTATAAATATGTAGAAATTAAATAATATGCTCCTGAACAACAGTGGGCCAAATAAATTAAAAGGAAAAATTTTTTAAAAATCTTCAGGCCGGGTGTGGTGGCTCAAGCCTGTAATCCCAGCACTTTGGGAGGCTGAGGTGAGGGGATTGCCTGAGCCCACGGGTTCAAGAACAACCTGGGGGCAAGACCTCCTCTCTACAATAAATCACAAAATTGGCCGGGCGTGGTAGCTTGCACCTGTAGTTCTGGCTGCTTGGAAGACTGAGGTGGAAGGATCACTGGAGCCCAACAGGTCGACATTAGGGGGTGGCTGTGAGTGTGCCACTGCACTCCAGCCTGGGGGACAGAGTGAGACTCTGACTCAAAAAAAAAAAAATCTTCAGACAAATGAAAATAAGAAGACAACATACCAAAACTTATGGCATGCGGCAAAAGCAATTCTGAGAGATATTTACAATAATAAATACCTACATAAATAAAGGCCTCAAATAAAAAAACCTAAAGTTACACTTTAAGGAACTAGAAAAAGAACAACAAATTAACCCCAAAGCTAACAGAAGGAAGGAAGTAACAAAGATCAGAACAGATATAGATGAAGCTGAGACTAGAAAAACAACAGACAAAGTTTTCTTTAAAAAAATAGGCAAAAGTGACAAACCTTTAGCTAGGTTAAGAAAAAAAGAGGTAAGACTCAAATAAATAAAGTCAGGAAGGAAAGAGGAGACATTACAACTGATTGATACCACAAAAATACAAAAGATCATGAGACTACTTTGAACAATTATATACCACAAAACTGGATAACCTAGAAGAAATAGATAAATTTCTAGAAAGATACAACCTACAAAGACTAAATCATGAGAAAATAGAATATGTGGATAAACTAATAAAGGCAAGGAGATTGAATTAGTAATAATAATTTTTAAAGTCTCCCATCAAAGGAAAGTTCAGGGCCAGATGGATTCATGGCTGAATTCTATCAACCAGTTAAAGAAGACTAATACCAATCCATCCCAAACTCTTACAAAAAATTGAAGAGGAAGAAACACTTCCAAACTCATTTTACAAGGCCAGCATTATCCTGGTATCAAAGCCAGACAAGGACACTATAAGAAAAGAAAATACAGCCTAATATCCTGACGAATGTAGATGCAAAATCCTCAACAAAATATTAGCAAATCAAATCTAACAATACATTAAAAGGATAATTCACCATGATCAATTGGGATTTATCCCTGGGATGAAAGAATGATTCAACATATGCAAATTAATAAATGTGATATACCAGATTACATGCAGAAAATGTATTTGACAAAATTCAATGTCCTATCAGAAAAAACTCTCAACAGATTATGTATAGAAGGAATGTATGGACACAGTAAGGACTATCTTAAAATTCCACAGTTAACATCATAACATCAACTTAAGCTAATGGATGGGGAAAGGACAGTTTATTCAATAAATGGTGTTAAAACTAGGTATCCACATGCAGAAGAATGAAACTAGATCCTCATCTCATACCACATTAAAAAAATCAGTTCATAATAAAGATCTAAACATAAGACTTGACACTATAACACTACTAGATAAAATACAGGGGAAAAGCTCCATGACATTGGTCTGGGCAATAATTTTTGGGATATGACTCCAAAAGCACAGGCAACTCAAGCAAAAATAGACAATAGGATTATATCAAGTTAAAAAGCTTCTACACAGCAAAGGAAATGTAATCAACAGAGTGAAGAAATAACTTACATTATGGGAGAAAATATTTGTAAACTACATATCTGATAAGGGGTTAATATAAAAAATACATAAGGAACTGAAACAATTGGTTAACAAGAAAACAAATAAAAAACCTGATTAAAAATGGGAAAAGGATCTGAATAGACATTTTTCTAAAGAAGACACACAAATGGCTAAAAGGTACATGAATACAGGTTCAATATCACTAATCATCAAAACAATGCAAACTTGCCTGAGCCCAAGGGTTTGAGACCCACCTGGGCAACTTGGCGAGACCTCATCTCTACAATAAATAAAAATAAAAAATTAGCTGGGTGTGGTAGCGTGCGCCTGTAGTTCCAGCTACTTGGAAGGCTGAGGCGGAAGGATCGCTGGAGCCCACTAGGTCGAGGCTGCGGTGGTCGGGAGCAGCCACTGCATTCTAGTCTGGGAGACAGAGTGA